>LPNX010181059.1:0-27121 GCA_001517045.1 Pseudotsuga menziesii | reverse complement strand
TGATATGTACACCTACTATGAAAACTACTATACAAAGAGATAAAAGAAGATGTACATATTTGTAAAAAAAAATATCATGACTTTTGTTTTTAAAACATTATGAAATGTCTATATTAAAAATTATGTGGAATTTTTCCTGCATGAAAACAATCTACTCCTACGAATTCCTCTACACGAAGAGATCTGATATTCATATCCAAACCTTGTTTTGAGAGTTAAACAACGCCAATGTTGTGCTCTCGAAAAACATGATAAAAAGAGATATGTTGGAAAATTCATTGGCCTCCTTCAGATGTCTCACCATATGTATAATACTGATATCTTGAACCTGTGATGAACCTCTCATCTAGTTGATTATAAAGGAAAAATCCCCATATCTCTTTCAATGGATACAAAACCATCACTATACACATTTCTACAAGTATCATAGATAGGGTCTTTACAACTTTTCCAACAGTCCATGTCCCTACTATGATTCAAAATCAAACCCTTGTCTTCACAAAGAGAGCATGAAGTGGATGTTTGTGTGCTTTCATCAACAAAATATTATTCTCTTGGATATGCATTTGACATGTCTTCTTCATCCACCTCTTCTTCTATATTTGAAATATGATGAAAAGGTGGTTCATTATGTTATACCAAAATCTCGTCACCCTCATGTTATGAGATAGGTATTCCCTTGTCTGCTCCAATCCCTCAAAGTTTTCCCTAGAGAAATGAAGGAATAAATTAACCCCTTGCAATTTTCCCCTCTTTTGAGATGGTAACGCTCTTTCCCGATTAATGAAAAGCGTTACCCAAGAAGAAATGAGCCAGCACCACTACTGATACATGAGAAAAGAGAGGTGCCACCACCCTTTCCCTTATTGCGAAAAGCAATGCCCCCTTAGCACCTCCTATTTGCTTCATTAGAAGAGCGGTGCTCGAGTTTTGAAGGAAAAAAAGAGAATCTTCGAGAGGATTCTCGAAGCTGACCTCCCTATGGTTTAGGACCAGTTGGATCTCGAGATCCTCCCTTTTAGGATCTAATCTCCACCTCACCCATGAGATCCTCAACCATACCTATCCTCCCATTCCTTTAAATACTATCTCACCCCCCATGGGAAAAAGGAGGAAGAATTGTGTTTCATACCCCAAATCTGTCAAAATCATTCTTGAATATTTGGAGGCAAGGTGAAGTTAGAGGCAAGGATCCATTGGAAGGAACTCTCAACACCAAGGCATGAAGGTTGTAGTCTCTCCAATCATTTATTAATAAATAATGTCTTTTCTTTCCCATATATGATGTATCATATGTATGTATTGCTTGATTCCTTGGTCACAACGATAGATCTAGTTGATTATATTGTATGCTATCATGTTTCGCTTGTTGTTTTCCATGTTTTACAGGTTCTTCTGTGAGGACAACCTTTGAGAGGAGTATCATGGAATTCCATTCAGTTGATTAACCATATCTAGGGAGAGTCTAGCATTCCATGTTTTTGTTTTGTTCTAGATCTGAACCATTCAGACTAGGGAACCAGATCTTGTCCGCAGGAGGTTTGTATTTTCGGCTAACAAAATTGGCGACTCCACTGGGGATCTACTTCGAATTCTGGATCTTTGGTAAGTTGAAACCTCCACCTTCCTTTTCAATTTATAGATCTACTTTTCCATTCATAGATCTATATATCTTCTTTGAATTTGATTGTTTTTCCTTTGTCTGCCTTTGGATATTCATATTTTTGGTTCACTGGGTTTTCTGGTGATTGTTTGGGTTCATTTTTCAATCTATAACTTCCTTTTCTGTTTCTTTTTTATTTTTTCAAATCACCATCTCGGGCACCAATCTTGAGCTGTGTTATAAGTGTGGTTCTGGAGCTATCACCGCTCTTTCTCTGTGTTAAAGAAGCAGTGCTGGACCTTGTAATGCCCTGGTGTGAATCTGCAAGAAGCGGTACCACCTCTCTTTTGCTGTGTACAAGAAGTGGTGCCACCTCTCTTTTGTTGTGCACAAGAAGTGGTACCACCTCTCTTTTGATGTGTACAAGAAGTGGTGCCACCTCTCTTTTGTTGTGTGCAAGAAGTGGTTCTCAGGATGGTAACTCCTTGTTCAACACCTGTAGAAGCGGTGCCAGGTATTCTTCTTAGCCCTGTTTGGTGTTTGATTCATAAATTCTTGTTTTGGTATTTGACATGCATGCTTCAGATAGTTACAGTTGTTTTTTGAACTCTGCAATTCATTTTTGAACCGAAAACTCAATGAAAAATCAAGAATCCATAGTTATTTTCAAGAATTTTGATTGATGTTGGTCTTTTAAAGCTTCATAGTTGGCTTTGAATAGAACTTGGTTTTGTTAGATCTCTAATTTCTGTCTTTTTTGATAGAACAAGAAAAGATTCATTTCAATTTTTCTTCATTTGTTATACATGATTTTTATATGTTTTTTCCTTTTTTCATAAAGTTGTGGAAAAGTCCATACAGAAGTTATTGTAGGATTTTATGATTAGTTCATTCTCGCTATAGTTGAAAAATCTGAACACTTTTGTATAAAGTTGTAACAATATTTTCTTGCTTTTCATTAGAGATCTCACTTCTTTTTTAGTTCAAAAAGAGAATATTTTGTTTGTTTTATTTAGGAAAGGACCATATAAGCAAGTGTCTTTTATTTTTGTATGGGATGTATTCTATGTTTCAAATGAATTGAACCTCTCTCTCCCTTTCTTAAGTAGGGCATACCTTTAAAGTGAAATTGAAATTTTTTCACTATCATACTGCATGGTTTTACTTTTATGTCCTCGCCTCATGCATCCACCTAACCATTCAAGATAAAATCAAGTGCTAGCTTAGGTTTAAAATTTTTAGCAATTCGTGTGATAGGTTAGTGACATGTTCGGGCGTCGTAAAATGTAGGAACTGTTGGTTGTGGAGCCTAATCTTCCAAATCCAAAGATATTATTCAGTCATGTTTGTAACCCAGGTGTACTGTACACTCATTCCCCCTGCCTTGGGATGTGTGTTGTCCAATAGTTTTGCGGACCCATGGTATTGGGTTAACCGTAGTATTTTCCCATGGTATTTCCCCTATAAAAGAAAGCATTGTAACATGACTATGTATGGTATTGTATTGTATTGGAAGAGAGACTGTGAGAGTGTGAAGAGGATGTGCAGTGATTTTGCTGCAAGGTGTATCCTTTCATCTTTCTGGACTGTAATAAAAGGACTAGAAATTTCTTTGTGGACGTAGCCCATCGTTTGGGTGAACCACGTTATATCTGTGTCTCTCTGTAATGTTTTAATATGTTTTGCATCTTGTTTATTGATTTAATTGTATATCTGATATTGCTCTGCGGTCCTATTTTCTAACAAGAGCTGTCGTTAATTTATCTGCACTACAAGCCGATACTCGCGCAGTTCTTCCACGTATCGTCGGTATATCGAACAGTCTTTCATGTACCCTTGAGGTATATAGAAAGGTACTTCACGTACTCTATTGTATATAGGAAGGACCCTTGTGAATGGTTGTGCATTAGACAACACTACTACCGATTTTAGCTCCCATGTACCTTGCGTATATCGAGAGACACTTTTAGGAATCCTAAGACCATCCAAGTTAACCCTTTGGTTGTCTTGGCATCACACTAGTTGTTATGGTTTGACAATCCCGTGAGGTTCCAGACCTTTAATCCACTCCTCTCACATATTTTGCTTGATTCTTTAGTTTGATTAGCGCTTGTTGTCTGTATAGTTAGGATTTTTTAGAAGAGAGAGATATTTTTGTTACATAGTTATGGCTTCACCTTCTAGGACTACCAACCAAGAGACTCCTTTACCAAGCATGTCTTTTGTGTTCCCTCCATCTAGGGATGTTGGTCCTCCTATCATGGCTACGTTAAGCCTTCTTGGATTGACTATTGGATTACCTGTTTGGTTATTCTCCAGTCCAATTATCCCATGTACACCAGTTGCTTCTGATCCTAATCCTTCATCACAAGAGCATCAACCTCATGTTGATCCCTCTCCTTCTTCACCAGATGTGTCTTCTCCTGTTTCTCCCTCTTCTCCTGTTGAAAGTTGTAGTACTAGTAGTCAGGTGGATAAGAAGAAGAAGAAAAGGAAGATTAAGAAGAAGAAAAACAATCAAAAAACCAAGTCTCAACCAATCACTCCTTCTAGTGTGGAGAGCTTTGATCTGCACACCCCAAGATCGCGTAAGCCCAAATTCACTTGTAGGCTTTGAAAGGGTGATCACCTTCCGAAATATTGTCATGGTTTGGTCCTAGTTTTAGAAGAGTAGTCTAAGGTTTCCTGGAAATATATGTCATCAACCTCTGGTCATCATGCTGATGATCCCCCCTCAACCAGTGACTCTATGGTTAAGAGTCGGAAGCATAAAGTTATAAATCCTTGCTTGCTTTGTAAGGACATGCACTTTACTTACCTTTGTCCTCACATGGATGAAGCTTCTAATTTGTTGGAAGATATTATTGTTTCTCGTCAATGGATTCCAACAGGTTATTGTAATTTGTCCCTTGACACTCCATTGGTTGATCAAGTGGTCAATCCAAGTTCATCCTTGGTTGATCCCACTCTTCCATTGAAGAGTGAAGTTGAAGCGGTCAATCCAAGTCCATCCTTGGTTGATCCCACTCTTCCTTTGGAGAGTGAAGTTAAAGTGGTCGAGTTGATTTCATCTCCATCCAATCCCACTCTTTCATCAGAGAGTGTTGAGACTGAAGTAGTCCCTTCAACAGAGTCTTCGTCTTCTCCCTCTCTTCCAATTGAGAGTGAAAACCATCCTTCTGAAGTTTCTGTAGTTAGTTTTGATTATTCTATGGAAGAGGAAATTTTGTCTATTTCGACAAAAACCTCTCCGAGTAGTGAGGTTATTCCCTTTGATTGGAGTAACCTAACAGAGTCTCATCTTCATTCGAGTGTTCCTTTCCAGATAGTTGTGAATGTTACTGCTAGGTGGATACTTCGCACTATTGTTGACGAAGGGGCTTCTGTTAGTATTCTATGCTCAACTACTTGGCAAGCTTTAGGTTCTCCTCAGCTTGTGCCATCCACCGATCAAATACTGGATTTTAATCAAAGACCTATTGAACCTTTAGGGACCCTTCCTTATTTTCCTATTACATTAGGAGGGAAAACTGTCTGTATTGATATCATGGTGGTCCAAGGTCCTTTAGATTTCAATCTGCTCCTTGGACATGATTATGTGTACGCCAAGAAAGACGTAGTGTCCACACTCTTTAGAGTTATGCATTTTCCCCATGATGGGAAGATTGTGATCATTGATCAACTTTCCTTTGTTACACCTAACCATCGCATTACTCCTAGTAATTATATTTCCCTGAATGTGCCTCATGTTCTTGTGATTCCTTCCCCTTCTTCTAGTTAGCTTCTTCCCATCATAGGTAAAATGGGGGGCATGGCTCTAGTCTAAGGACATCATAATGGAGCTAAGCCACTAGATTTTATGTAAAGGGGGAAACCTACCAACCTCTAGATATCATGTTTGGTAGGAGCAGGTTTTTGAGCAAAGTTCCCATTCAGTGTCAAGCTCATTAAAAAATGAAACAGATTCATGTGAGCAAAGTTCCCATTCTATGTCAAGCTCGTTAAAAAATGAAATAGATACCGTGAGCATAGTTCCCATTCTATGTAAAGCTCGTTTAAAAATGAAATAGATACATGTGACCATAGTTCCCATTATGTGTCAAGCTCATTAAAAAATGAAACAGATGCCTATGAGCAAAGTTCCCATTCTATGTCAAGCTCGTTAAAAAATGAAATGGATCTCCTTAAGCATAGTTTACCTTTTGGTTTCAAGCTTGCATAAAAATAAAACGATGTTCCAAGCATAGTTACCTTGTATTTCAAGCTTGTGTAAAAATGAAACAGATCCCCTCACCCTTGAGTTGTGTCTTCCCTTTAGTGTTAGAACTTGAACCTTCTTTTCACCTTCCTGATTCTCATTCTTCTTACACCCATGGTGAACATTTTCACATTAGTAACCAGGTTTTTAGGTTGGGTATGGAAGAAGAATCATCAGATGAAACGAGGCTTGGGGGGCATGTCGAGCCCCTAGCAACCATGCTAGGGGTAAGCTTCACTGGCAATTAATGGGATTTTTCAAGCATAGTTTACCTATTGGTTTCGATCTTGCATAAAAATTAAACCAATCTTTCAGCATTCTTTCAAATGATCTTTGATCTCATTAAAAACAGTAAGATGGTGTTGAGCTTACTTTTCATTTTTCGTGCTTTGGTTAAAACATGAAAAGTGGTTTGAGCTTAGTTTGTTACTTTTTCGTGCTCTGGATTCAAACATGAAAAAGGTTAATGGAGTCTTCTTTAAGCTCTTTTCGGACTCTTAAAATGTGAAAATATAGTCGAGTACTTGTCTTCTTCATACTCGTAAAAGCATTTGAAGAGTCGTCTCTCCGACGATAGATTATCTCTTTTTCGGTTCGGATGGACTATGTACGAAAAAGGAACACTCCATCCAATCATGACTGGAAGAGTTCTCTAAGGTATTATTTTATACTTTTTTGGGCCTTAGGGACTAAATCATACGAAAAAGGACCCTTTGTAACTTTCTTTAGTTTTTTTAGACTCTCTAAACGTGAATTACATTGAGTTTTCTTTCATTGGACTCGTTAAATTAAACATTGAAAGACCCTTTTTGGGAACGAACCCCTCCTTTCTCAGGTTCGTAAAACATATGAGTTTGGAATTGTCCAAAGGATGAGCTAAAACAAGTGTTGTTACCCTCTTTGAACTCATAAAAATGAAAAGAGGCACTCATAAATCATGCTAGGGAAATTAAGGGAAGGGAAATACATTTCATTTGCAATAAATGGCAATTATTAGTCACCTTGAACATGGCACTTGTCTGTATTTCATTCAGTCAATTGGGTATTCAGCTTATTTTCGAGTCGATCCACTTTCATGAGTCATGCTACTCCTTTGAGTCACTCAAATATTGCATTGTCCATTGTCGCATTGTGTTCTCCCTCGTCAAGTCAATGCTGTCAAGTCTTCGGTCGTGCCACATTATGTTCAAAATGGATTTTTTTTTGAGATTTTAAACCTGCAGTCAAAACAATTTTTTGAGTCAGTTACTTTTGAGCCAGTCCTATGGTTACATCATACTTAAAATTCCAGAACTTTGTTCCAAGTTTTGTGTCATTGATGTGGGATTCATCACGGCCCTCCTTCAACGAGACTATTCCTATCGACTTCAGCTCATCATCTAGGAATTAGTCTTAGAAAGAAGTTTAGTACCTTGAGGTCTGTATGCCTTAATGAAAAATTTTCTCACTTTCGACATAGGTTCACATCATTTACCTTTGATCGAAAATATTCCACTGGGTGTTCGACATCAAAACATCTATTCACACTTAGTAGATTGTACTAGAGTACCTTGGGAATCATTGACATTAATGGTGATCTCCCTCGCACTTGTTAACGGTTCACATCATTGACCGGTAATCAAGTGGTTTCTACCATGTTCGACTTCAGAACATTGTAATCACATGGTTAGAATCATACTTTGTGGAAGATGAGATGAAGACCCTGGGTATTTGTTAAGCGCTCATTGATTTCCCCAGGTTGCGATGGAGTATTTGTATGAGTCCTAGCATGAATCCACATTTGTATGTTCATGGATGTGCTCAGATTTGCATCTGTATGACATAGATCTACATTGTATGTTTGGTAGCTATGTACAGATTTGAGTCTTCTTCACATGGATCTACGCTATATTTTAGTAGCCATGAATTTTTTGTATCTCACATGGATCTACATTGTATTGGTCGGCAGCCATGTTGTGAGTCATTTGGGACATGTATCAAAATGTGCTGCATAAAGTTGGTGATGTTTGAGAAGTTCTGACCTTTGGACCTTTGCCTCGACACTATACCTTGTTCTTTCAAACTATACTTCCTATCGTTTCCCTCTGGCCATTATACTTTGGGGGGCATCTCTGTTATAGAAAAATCTCGTCACCCTCATGTTATGAGATAGGTATTCCCTTATCTGCTCCAATCCCTCAAAGTTTTCCCTAGAGAAATGAAGGAATAAATTAACCCCTTGTAATTTTTCCCTCTTTTGAGCTGGTAACACTCTTTCCCCATTAATGAAAAGTGTTACCCAAGAAGAAAAGAGCCAGCACCACTCCTGATACATGAGAAAAGAGAGGTGCCACCGCTCTTTCCCTTACTACAAAAGGTGGTGCCCCCTTAGCACCACCTATTTGCTTCATTGGAAGAGCGGTGCTCGAGTTTTGAAGGAAAAAAAGAGAATCTTCAAGAGGATTCTCGAAGCTGACCTCCATGGAGCCTCATCCCTATGGTTTAGGACCAGCTGGAGATTGAGATCCTCCCTTTTAGGATCTAATCTCCACCTCACCTGTGGGATCCTCAACCATACCTATCCTCTCATGCCTTTAAATACGGGCTCACCCCCCATGGGCAAAAGGAGGAATAATTGTGTTTCATAACCCAACTCTGTCAAAATCGTTCTTGAATCTTTGGAGGCAAGTGAAGTTAGAGGCAAGGATCCATTGGAAGGAATTCTCAACACCAAGGCATGAAGGTTGTAGTCTCTCCAATCATTTATTAATAAAGATAGTCTTTTCTTTCCCATAAATGTTGTATCATATGTATGTATTGCTTGATTCCTTGGTCACAAGCATAGATCTAGTTGATTATATTGTATGATATCATGTTTCTCTTGTTGTTTTCCATGTTTTATAGGTTTTTTTGTGAGGACAACCTTTGATAGGAGTATCATGGCATTCCATTCAGTTGATTAACCATATCTAGGGAGAGTCTAGCATTATGTGTTTGTGTTTTTTTCTAGATTTGAACCATTCAGACTAGGGAACCGGCTCTTGTCCGCAGGAGGTGTGTATTTCCGGCTAACACATTGGATCAAAAAAAATTTCTCCATCAAGGAATATTCATAGTTAGGATCCCATTCCTTCATAAATATCTAAATAAAACCTGCAAATGAAGAATTTTCTCCTTTTCCCAAAAAACAATAATACCAAAAATAATCCGTTTTGCACCTAAATAATGTTCATATGCAATAAATGATACCCAATTTTAATGATTGTAGGTACCACCAAATAGGTACTTGTCGGATCTATCTTCCTCAAGTGAGGAATATAGACTAGAAGAGGTTGAAAGCAAGATGTCTAATAAAATATCTAATAGGTCGAGATCAACTAGAGGTGAAAAGGTAAGGAGAAAATTTCGTAGAGGCATGGAACTTTTTGTTTCTGAAGGAGGATCATGTGGTTATGATAAAGAGTGCATAGGTGACATTGAGTTTCCCCTGAGGTATAGACATCTTGTAAAATGATGGATACCCAAGGAGATACCCCAAGCAAAAACGGATTTCTTCCTTAATGGAAGGACTTATTGCATTGCTCCATCATATTTACATGGAATGGGGATATTTTCCATGGATGGCATAAAGGTGTCATATGGCACTGAAACTGAATTCATGGAGTATGTCGGTACATGCTACAAATACAATGACTGGTTGTTATTGGTCTGATATACACGAAGTATGCGGACATACAAAGTGGCAGCAAATTATTGTCAACTACTGGACAACAATATGAGTAAAGGAGAAACTGCATATATTGATGGAAGGCCAAAAGCTTCAGGAAATGTTGGAGGTTTTATAAATAGCACATGACCAAGGTCAATACATAAGCTACCGAATTTCCTATTTGAGGGGCGTGAAGGAAATCGTGTATTCATATGTGAAACAAAATCAATAGCTGCGGGTGAAGAGTTCTTGATCGATTACGATTTGAATCGAACAGATGCAGGGGTTTCTATTATGGAGGTAAGTTTCTTATACAGCATTTAACTCAACCTTTGATCGATGACTTGTTATTTTTCTCTTGCATCAAGTTTATTTATGTCATGCTTTTTATAATATACACATGGTTAATTATATGTCATGATTTTCATTAATCACATTTAGAGACTTTGTTATATATGTAATTTTCATTTTAATATGTCTTAATCATTATATTTTTGCAAGGTGATCGTGGCCATATGCCACAAGTTGGCTGTGGAAAGTCACCAATGGTGACATATGAGGTAAATGTTAGTTTAATAGTACCTAATAGAATCAATGTAATAGTAACCACAATTCATGATTATATTACATTTGTTAACATTTGAATTTTTTTTTGCTATTGAGCTCAATGTTTCAATATGTTATCATTCTTATTGTATTGTGGCAAGGGGGTGGTACTATGAGCACGTCTTGGGCTTCTGAATAGGTAAATTTGGCTCTCATAGTAACAATATAGTTTTTTTATATTAATCAAGTTTATTATACATGGTTCAATTTTTAGTTATCGATATGAATGTGTCTTTCTTATTGTGTTGTGGTAGGGTGACCATGGAAAGGCACCAATGCTATCGCATCAGGTAAATGATAGCGTAATAGTATCTAAACATGATCATAGTACTTTTTTTGTTATTATATGCATTATATATTGTTTACGTGATATTTTTATTGACGTTCGTAGATCACACCACATCAAGGTGATGATGTGGTCAATGACGTAGAGATATATTATTCAACCAACCCAATGGATACTGTGAAATTGTCTTTGAAAAAGTGCAATCAAGACCTTCTTGATCTAATTTTAATCGCTCCAATGACTGAAGAAATACAAGCACAAATTGATGAATTGAGGAGAAAGATAAAAAAAAAATACGGGTTAAGGGGCATATTTGAAAGTTTTTACGAACTACATATATTCATTTATGTTATTTTAGTTCTCTTTTTTTGATATGTTCTAATCAATTGAATTTTTATTATTTAGAGTTTTTTGGAGCCAAAACCCGTGTATCAAGAACAGGATGCAGAGGGTGGTATTGGTAGTAGCGATGGTTCAACACATCGTAAATATACCATACCAATGAGGATATTTTCCTCTCCTAAACAACAATGCACTTTAGATGCCACTCCCTCAACAGATGTTGGAGGTAAAGATGGCCCTTCAAACACAAGTACTCCACATGATAACAAAGAGGACAGTGGCATCGATTGTGATAGTTGCTATCTTGGCGCAATACGTGTGGTTAGAAAGAGATAATTTCCCATTAGCTTCTTGGTGAATGATGATTGTATTCCAATCAAGATACCGAAGATTGCAGGTATTATTTAATTTATTATGTGTTTTGTTTTCACGTAATTCAAATCCCCATAGCTCAAACTAGTTTTAATTAATGATCATATTTTTTTGCAGGAAATAATGTGTTTTATAATAACTTACATGATAAGGAGTTGGCTATTTTTGGTCCCACCATTCGTACACGGTGGAATGCCCAAAATGAAAAATTGAAAGATGATTTGATGAACCACATGGTCATCTTGTTTGGTGAAACCTTCAACAAAATAGGTGTCACCGCAATAGTTGGGTTAAACTTGAAATATGTCAGGGCAGATTATAGGGACAAGATGCAAATTAACCACAAGTATGAGTATCCTTCTATGGTTCTAGATAAGGAGTGGAAGGCTCTCATCGAGGATGCAAAGGAGAAGGAATTGAGAAAACAAGGAAAGAATAGGCCAATCAATTCAAGAAGGTATGGCACATATCATATTTTCAATGAACAATATTCATTTTTTTAAAAACTTTTAAATATATTTAATTTGCAATATCTAATGTATTTGAAACATTTCATAGGCTCTCTGACACATCTAAAGAAACAAAGGAAATATTGGAAAAACATGGGCAGCAAAAACTGGGCCAAGGTGGATATTAGAAGCTAAGGGCACGAATTGTAAGAATCATTTTACCATTATTTGTAGCCAACAATTAATTGATTTTTCTAACTGTAGTGAACAATTAATTGATTTATCACAAGAAATTTACATGGTGTTATGCATTGCAGGGAAATGATTTTCAAGAGGAATCCACTGATGAAGACTTGAAGCTCAACTTCAAGTACGGTTTTCAGCATGTGCTGGAACATCAAAAAAGCTTGGGGAAAACCTCAGTTTCCCCATTGATTCATGCAAAGGTAAATAAAATCAATAAGGGCATCATTATAATGTACTTGCCTAATCTATCCATGAATGATTACATCGAAAAATAAATATACTTTTTTATTTTCAGGGTGATACCAACAAAAGCAGCGAGGGTAGCGGTACTAAACTGGTACCACGTGATGTTGGGGAGATTCCTAGCCATTTAGGTATGTATGCTATAAAACAGATGTATTCAATATGATTTTAGATACATAATTGATGACATTGACTAATTAATATTTTTGTATGAATGGCATAGCATGTACCTTCCATTGCTCAGCCGGGAGAGGAACAAATGGCAGAACCAATGAACACTCCAGTTGACTCGGCTAGTCATCCAGCAGGTAAACATCATTGTAATGAAATTGAAAATAATGAAAAATGTATCTCAATAATAACTTTGCATTTATATCTATATAATTGTCTTGGTTTTTGCAGATGATGCCCCTATCCATCCACCACCACCCCCTTCTAATCGATGTACTAAAAGTATGGTATGAGGGTGTGTATCCACACAATCAACGGAAAAATAGGGCACATCAACTACAACGGGGCAAGACACCGAAGATGAATTCCCCCTCTTCAAATTTCTGAGAAAAAAAAAACATAAAAAAATGTAGTTGTAAACATTTAAGATTTGTATTTGACTGAGTGAAGGCATGAATTATTTTCAGTTTTGTTACAAGTTTATTGATCTAGTCGTTGCATGGTGATATTTTAGAATTGAGGTTTCACATATGTATGTTATTGCTTAGATCATATGTCTGAATATGTGTGACATCTTTAGATGACTATAGTTATTCTCAAGGGACTGGCCACCCCTCCTTGAGTTAACCTGAGGAATATGAGATGACCATATTGTTATAATTGGTTTACTACTATTATTGCTTTTGTTTCCAGTACTTTAATTATTTATGTAGCTCTATGTTTCATAGTATTGTGTTGATTAGAAAAATTAATATAACTATGTTTGTGCTTTTTGAAATTTATATGTGAAATGTTTGTTCACTTTGTTGCATAGCTTATTTTTTAATATGTGTGACATATTCTAAGGACTATGGTTATCGTCAAGGGGTTGGACACCCCTTGTTGAGTTAACCTAAGTAATATGAGATAACCACATAACCTTCCTTATCCTAGGATTATGATTATGAGCTTCCTCTCATTGCATGAGACACATGAGACGTATGACCACATACATTTGAGAAGGTCAGGTATCCTGCCTTTGACAATGGCTTGATGTGCATGATCCTAGTATGATGTTGTGTTTCCTTATTATGATACGTTGACTTGCATGTTTACTTGTATGTAATGTTTAGCCTTGTGGTGGCTCGTGATTGACCCTTGCATGGTAGTTTTGAGATATATAACCCTTAATTATTGATTTCCAGCTTGTTGATGACCAGCGTGACCCCTTTGGATTTTTTTCCACCCTTGTGTTGACCTTAATAGACCTCCTTAGGTGCCATCCACCCACAACGTTACCTTATATGACTTTTTTGGAGTACTTTGCTATCATTTTTTATTATGTGTTGGTCCTACTACTGTGCTGCTAATGTTTTAGATTTGTGAGGGTTGGATGATCTATTTTAGGGCCTTTTCTAGTTCAGTGTTCTCTCCTTTAACCTATATGTTGGTCTAGTTGAATCTCGTGCAAATAACCTAACGCTAAGAGGTTGAAGTCCGAGGATAAGGGAGGTCTGCCCTGACATCTGAATACATTTTATTTCTCCTTAATCATTTCAGCATTGCAAATGATAATGTGACATGTCCACAATAATGAATTTGTTTTTCTTCTCGGTGTCAATGGGCATGTTGTAGTTTCCATATTCAAATGCAACTCAAAACAACAGTACAATTATTGAACTTCTATAATTCCTTATATTGCTAATATGTTTATTTGTATATGATTAACTAACATATTCTTACATTGCAAGCTATGCATGACTTTAATGGATGTGCATTTGTACAGGTTGGATACATTGTAACTTCATGCTTATTAAATCAGAATCATGACTTCTTATGATTACTTATCAATACTATCCGCAATGATATTATTGGGAGGAATGAGACGTTTAAATGTTTGACACTTACTATGGTAAGATCTTGTCTTGGAATTGGGGTGACAGGGGGGGCGGGGTTTTCTTCACCCTGGAAGGACATTTGGAAACCAAATTTGCTTGGGGACTAGGCTTGGAAACTAACAATATTGTTGAGGGCCTTGCTCTTTGATAGGGACTCTCAATTTCCAAGAATCAAGGTATTACTGAGCTCACAATTCTAGGAGACTCAAGAATAGTTATTCAATCCATGGTTGAGAACTCTCTACCTAAACAAATGCATCTCAAGCACCTGATCAAAAAAATCAAGATCCTTACAATCTTTCCTTAAAATCGATTTCTTTCATGTTTTTAGGAGGCATAACAAAGAAGCTGATCTAGAAGCGAATTTGGGAGCCACCCTAAGCCTCGAAACATTATTAATTAATGGGATTAAAAACTATTGTGCTCCCCCATAGGACAGGGGCTAGGACTGGGGTGCCTAAATCCCCATAGACCCTCCTCTCATGGGCCCTTGACGCACATTCCTTGGTTGACAGAGCAGGTGGAGTTGGGCAAGTATGTGGCTGGACGCTGGAAGGCATGAGAGGTATTAATGTTGGTTACGGTGAAGTCCCTTCACCAATGCGAATTACTCTGCATGTCTCATTGACACCGGGTGAATGGAGTAAGGTGAAGACTGGTTCAATGGATCACACACAGGGTTTGATTGTGGTGATCATTACAATCCTGAGTCGCAGGGATTTTAAATTGCAGAGAGACAGGGAAAGAGGCACCAAAATTTCACTGAAGGAGTGCATTTTTAATTTCTTGAAAGAGTGGAAGCTATGTTGTTGTTTCATGGAAGGGAAGAAATATTTGGTAATCATCATGGTAGCATCATATGAGTCTTATGGCTCGTCCTCCCCCCCCATTTTCATTGAAATGGATATCAAGGTTATGAAGAGAGATTTCATGGTGTTGCAAGATTAGGTCGAGGCAATTGATACTGAAGGAGGTTGACTACTAGAAAACGTGGACAAAGATCTTGTGTATTTGTGAAAGAAAATCAACTGAGCAATGAGGAAGTACAAGAATGCGGTAATTGGCTTGATTGCGGAATTGGAAATAAAAGTGGACAAGATTTCCCTGAAGCTCATCAAGAAAGAAGATCCTCCCAAGCGAGGTTTTTCGTCTAGCTATGATGCAAAAATCAATTAAGGAATGGGAATTTGTTTGCATTTTTTCTTTGTCGTCTGCTCTGTTTGCTAGTTTCTTATGTTGTTAAAAAGTCCGTTGTATGGCATCTGTGAAACGTTAGACTTTGTTAATAGCTTCCTTGTTAGTTTTTTCCAAGATATATTGTAAATGCTAAATTTTTTTCAAGTCCGAGTATGCTAGGTGGTTTCAAAGACTGTTAAAACTCGCTTGCCGCTTCCATAAGGGTGTATTTAGAGAAGAAGTAAACTTTTTCCTCTTCAATAAGGGTGTTGCTGAGAAGCTGAACTCATATTGCCGCTTTCTCAAGGGAATTTTGTATTTTGGTTTGGTTTCTGTGGTTATACCACCTCCTTAATATAATATAATTGTTTCTATAAAAAAAAAAAAGATCTTGTCTTGGAACCTCTATTCTGAAATAAATTATGTTGCTTTCTAATTGTAGTAGTTTTCCTATTTAACCTATGGTGTGCATCCATACCACTACATGATTGGGAGATAAATGGGTTGTTACTTAAGTTAATTGTATATTTCCCTGTGCAATTGCAAAGATGTCTAGTGTCATTTTTCCAACAAGTGTTTTCAATATTGGGATTTGGATTTACATAGATATATAATATATAGACTATAATATTAGCTAGAAGAAATTTAGCAAAAAAATAAATTTAAGCAGTGTTCCTTTTATCAAAGCCAATTCTAAATAACAAATTTAAGCATTATCCTTGTAATGGTTTCTTGTGATGACCTTCACATATCTCTAATTAACCAACCAAATATGTTGCTTGATATGGAACGCATTTACCAAAGATATATCCAATACTTGCCATCTGAATAGTAACTTCCAAAGCTAAGCACATATTTTCATTTCTTTCCACACAAGATTATCATCTTCTTAAGTGCTCTCTTGATGTTCACCAAAGGAATGACCCCATCTAGAAATCTCAAGGTGGAAGCTAACTTATGAAGTAACCTCCAAGTAACAAGGAATGTCCGCTTAGCAACCCAAAAGGATAATCCAAGGTATGTGCCCCGGCTAAAATGTGCAATTAATCTCCCAAAAATGTGGCTACTCCACCAACATGTGCCCACAATGCAACCAAAATTAGCGTCAAAGGGAATTGTCCTTCTCAAATGGTGCAAAGACCAAAAAAGGAGGGCTTGATGATCCCCCAAAATTGCTCTTAACTCCAACAATCCATCTCAAGAGTTATGAAAGAAATTTCATTAGGGTAATGTTACAATGTGAGAGTATACACATGGCAATAAAACAACTCCAAATGCAAATAAATTCTACAAGACATGTCCACAAAACACTCCATTTGACCTCCAAGAGGGACTGCTTCCATAAAGTGACCTCCAAGCATGTAATACCTCTCATCAATGTCATATAAAAGAGTGTTATCATTTCATAATAAAGTTGGGCGTCCCAAGGTTAGCTAGGGCATGGAGATATTACTCCAAATTCCAATGATATGTTCTAGACAGGAGGTGAGGACTACAAGAAGGGTGTGTCTCGCTGGTGCTTCCTTTAGGGTTGAACATTGACTCAAAATTGTTGGTTTATTGCTTATTCCAATCAAATGCATTCCCAAAACCTCCTTAAGACTGTTGTACATGCTTCAAAAACCACCCAGAACTTGTCAAAGCTTGGTTTTGTTGCTGTCTATCACTGTTTTAGGGATTTTTTAACCCTTAGACATGCCCAGATTCAAACTTAATGCTTTTTAAGAGGATCCAACATGCCAAAATTGCCAAAAAAATGCTCAAAAGTGCTAGAAAAATGTGTTTGTATTGTGCCTATGACTCAAAATGCCACCCAGATTTGATATTGGAGTTTGTACGAGGAATGAGAAGTGCCCAAAACTGCTGCTCACTTGGAAATAAAACCCAAATTCATCTAAGAAGATCCCAGGCCAAGAAATATGAGTTTATTGTTGTTTTCATGCTATTTGAGGGTTATTTATGCCCGGACCTAATTTTAGGGTTGTTTGTGCTCAAAGGACTGCTCATAATTGAATTTCATGCTGATTTAAGCCCCTTTTTATCACTAACCTACCTCCACCAATTTCCCAGATCTGCTTTTTAGTTCTCTTCACACCTTTTTTTATGCAAAAAAACACCTAGAATTCATAATGTTGATGTCAATTGCTAATTAGGATGTCAGAACAACCATCATTTCTTCCCAGAAAGGAGGTTTGAGGCTGTTGGAATGCACAGGTTTCCTAATGATTTCCATTTACCACTTCTAAATGTGCTACTCTTGATGTTATAGGGTCCAGAGCTGCCCAAAGATGAGGTACATAAAAATGTAGACATAAATGAGGAACAAATTTGACACCTTCCATATGTCTTCACGTTGGAACGAAATTTTGTGAACAGGTATTATCAAACATATTACAATCCTATATGTGCTTCTACAGTTATGCCAATATTGGCACACATTATCATTACTATTGGATTTCATTACCATCTCTTGGGGATGTTTCCTTGAATGTTTTCTTACTTTCTAGTATTATTTTGTGCTACAAGTCTCCTTTTATGCCTAGGTCATCCCTCTTTCATGATAGTTGTTCTTCATCCCCAACACTAGCACATTATATTGTTGGGGTTCCTTCACTACCTTTGGTCCCCATAACTTCTCTTTTAAGGCTGCAAAAAGGCCCAAAGCTGCTCTAAATAACCATACCATTATAAGGTACACCCATACCAAAATGGGGGTAAGAAAAATGAATACTAGAATTCCATATTAGGGTGTTTGAGTTCTAAATGGGTGATAAGATGAACATAACAATCATAAAAGAACTTTGCCAACTATGGATATATTTGGATGATATAGACAGTATTCTTGAGCAACCTTTGCAAACATATATGTAGATGCAATTTTTTGTTGTAGTTGTTAAAAAGGATATTATTTCAACATGAGTACATTTTAAACTCCTCCAATCAATTTTCATTCCACCGTAAGAAACATCAACCAAGGAAATTGAACAAGCTTCAACAAATAGGATTTTATCATAAAACAACATGAATTCTTGCCTCAAATATTCTACAGGAATGTGTATTGAATGGTAACCCAAAGAGACAAGGAATAATGTCATAAAAAGTATCATATTAGACCCCCCCAGGCCTTTAACATCTTAGAATGATCTTGGAAAATGATTCTTTGAAGTGATGGTAATGTTACTTCTACAAGTTTTAAATAGACCTTGTCACCTATAGGTCTTTGAATAATATACTATAGGCGTACTTTAATTTTCTTTCCTTGAGTGCGCACCTTTCAAATGTGGATTATATAGCCATCTTTCAAGTATAAAAATATTTTTTCAAGCTCGCATGATGGAAAAACCACATTTTCGTTTCCAAATACAAATCCTCAAGCAAAATGTTCCAATTTGGTGAACATCATTATCACAACAAGTCTACTTGTGTTGCTGGAAAGTCTACCTTAAAAAAAAAGAGCTTTTTGAAGGGTAACAGGACCCAATACCCTCTCTAGGATACAAAATTATCCTCCTAATTAGGTCATACTCCAATCAAGTAACTATCTCCATCTGGTCATCATGTAAAATGTCATGAAATATGTAAAGATATCTCTAATTCCCTAGGGGAGACTATCATGTAAGAACTCAACCAGGATTAAGAAACCAATGGGTAAGTCATATCCAATGTGAAAATCCATCACAAAATCATCTATCATATGAAAATCCATCACGGACAATCTAGGTTTTGAATTTTAAACATACACCATGTTTCCAAAATCTCATGAAACACTTTCAAACATGGTGTAAACACTTTTGAAGCTGTAAACCTGAAAATTAACATGGTTGCACTTGAACAGATAGGGGTTGTAGGAACCTTGTAACAAGGTCAATTATCTAAGATATGGTCATTTTTAAGTGTTGGAATAGGTAGGGGATAATACCTACACACTCAGTCTAAATCCATAAATGTGAATTGACTCTATAGTTAATGTGAAGAATCTTAAACATGAGCCATCCATGCTCGTTGAGGAAAATGAAAAACAAGTCTTTCCTATAGCATAAGACTTCACACTATAAGCTCACAGTTAATAGAAGATATAGGTTTATGAAAAACTCTAGAACAACTAGACAGGGGTAGTAGCACTACAACAAATCCCGGAATTAGCGTCCCTTTTTAGTGTAATTTTTTTTTACATTGAGTGGTCAAACTAGGCGCTAAACAGGACGACTCATGGAGAAAAATTAAAGTGTCTCAAAAAATGTCTCGTTTTGCTTCCTAGATAGCATCCTTTATGACATCCAAAATAGTGTCCATTTTTTTTCTTCCAGAATAGCCTCCAATTTTGCTTCCTAAACAACGTCAAGGTTTGCTTCCTCAATAACGTCATATTTTGCTTCCTAGCGAGTGTTCGGTTTTGCTTCTTAAATGACATCCCCATTAGCACCATATTTTCATCCTTAATAGCACCATGTTAGCATCCAAGCTAGCATCCAATATTGCATCCATTTTTGCTACCACTTTAGCATCCCATTTTGCACCATGTTTTACTTCCAAATATGTGCCAATTTTAGCTTCCAAATTTGCACCAATTTTTGCATCCTTTTTTGCATCGTGTTTTGCTTCCAAAATGAAGCCAAATATTTCTTCTATTGTTTCACCATATTTTTCTTCCTATGTAGTGCCATGTTTGGCTTCATCATTAGCTCCATGTGTTGCATCATTTTTAATGCCTAGTTTCGTGTCTTATTTTGCTACCATATCAATGCCATGTTTTACTTCATCATTAGTGCCACATGTTGCATGCTTTTTAATGCCTAGTTTTGCATCTCTCTTTTTTTGGTCACTCATTTAGTAATTTTTAGTAGTTTTATCTAGGAATTTTGGTCATTTTTTTTGGTCACTTATCTCTCATTGTTTGGTCAGTTATCATTTTTTTTTGCTTACTAATTTAGTTGTTTTTAACTGATATTATAATATCATTAGTGCATGGAGGAATTGAACCACCAACCTCCTGCTTGTAAGTCAGGCACTCTTCCATTGAGCTAGCACCCTTTAAGAATTTGGGAACCTAACTTACAGAGTCCCCTATAATGGTAAAAAGGATCAATACACAACTTTGAGTATCTGGTGGTCCGCAACGGATGATAGATTGTATAAGTTCACAATATATGATCAAGCAGGTTATGAATTCCATAAACCTTTTTCTATGAATTTTGTACAAAAACTCAAGAAAATGGCTTAATGGGATTTCAAAAATCACTATTCCCTCGCAACCGTAAGTGTACCACTATAGGAGACCTATCAACAACAATTATCTTAGTGTGGATGTCAAGGATATAGTAGATAAGAATGATCAACCTAGATCCATGTATAAGTGGAGAAGTAAGAAGAATCAAAAGAGGATGATCAACCCAATAGTTGGTGCTTCAGATGGATCATATCCACCATGGGATGAGCAAAGTTCCTTCTTACATCAAGCTAATGAGTATCCACAAGGACAAATGGTTAGGATATATTGTGATACCAATTCATAATGTTTATCTGCTACCAAGGGTGATGTCATAGTGCTTGCACTGGGAAATCTACATGATCCCCAACAAGATTGGATATAAGCATATTCATGGGGGCATAGAGTATAGGATGAGGCTATCTTTTTATCTTTTTCTTTGGAAAACCAGGCATGATTTGAAACTCTGGGATAAGGAATAGAATCAGATATACTTAACAAACTACAATCATGACAAGGAACTCATCTACAGGACGACGACTACGGCTGATACTTTGATTTATTCTCTTTGACTCCTACTCCTCTGGTACTTGCGTTAAAGAAATCATCCTAAGATGTAAAATATTTCTGGTGAACATAACTCCAAGACAGTGCCTTGTTGAAGGAAAATGCAGACAATAATGCAACAAACTATATCCTTGACAAAAATATTATAAGAGAGGTTGCTAAAAGAATATTCAAAACATATTTCTTCAAGCACTGCAACAAATATAATGCTTTCTGACATTGGAGGAGTCTTTCCTCTTGGTGCGTTTCTGTAATGTCTTTGTGGAGAGCACTCAAAATAACTCCTAAAACTTGAATATCTACCACAACAAAATAAAATTATTTTGTTAGAAATTCGTTCCAACTTTAGAAATTTAATGAGGCTTTATGAATGCATACAACCTTATCCCTTTCAATAATATTCCTTTCACTGAGGCGATGAGACCTTGGGGGAGAGAGATCTAGAGATGGTGTATGATAACGTCGAGCATAAGAGTAACTCTCATTGAATCCATGACCTCTTCTCACACGTTTAGGTGTTCCCTCTAGGCTAGGAATTCTTGCAGTAGTCTGACTTTGATTAGGATGGGGAAGTGTACTCTTATCAACAACGGGACTATGACTTGATCCTCTTGACAACCTTCTTCTTGGAGGCCTGGTTTGAATTTTCAAAGCACTATGAGCTATGTTTTGTCATGAATTCCTACTCAAACTCCTTCATGGACTCCTGCTTAAAGGCCTACAGGCAATCGCACTTGGGATCCTACTTAAATCCATGTGACTTGGTCTTCTACTTACAACCCTGCGAGAAATCACACACTTGGTCTCTTGCTCAAACTCCTTCTTGGGATTCTTCTCAAGCTTCTTCTAGGGATTCTTCTCAAACTCTTCTGAGGGCTCCTGCTAGGACTCCTTGGAGAGAAAATTCCATTTATCAGATTAACAAGACAACAAAGTGCACATCATACAATTATACAACACCAAACTATATGAAATAATATATATATAACAATATAACATTTATGGTCCGTTAAAAATTCAACAATGGCATATCAAGATGCTTATAACTTAAAAGATAAATATGCCTTCCTCAACTGCAACTATATCATTATCTGTATCTGGAAATATTTCACCACAATTAGAAATATTAACTGGAACAATAGGTCTTCCTTGATCTACAGTTGATAACCACTCAATTTTATTCATTACATCTATTCCCTCAAAAACTCTTCCAAAGACGACATGCTTGCTGCAGATAATAAGAAAAGGGACGTTAATTATATGAGAGTAAAAGAGAAAATAGAGATGGGAGAGGCAAGATATCCACATTAGTCAGACAAATGTTAGCCTCACTCGCTTAGTAGCATATAGACCAAATGAAATGGATTGAATAGAACTTCCTACAAAAATTTATCGAAATTTAAAACGTTAAATGGTAAAAATACACTAGTGTCTGGCACCCAAATAAAATAACCCATTATTTCAAGGTAAAGGAATCTTGTATTTCTAAAATATGAAATTGCCATATGGTGACTGTTATGGAGAAAACTTCCTATGGCTTGGGGTGTACCACAACAGACAAAGAAACCACAGAAATCAATCCCTTCCCAATATGCAAGAGAAATAAAACATCTAACACTAAAGGATCTTGAATCATACCTTATTCCGGACGGTTGGAGTAGATCACCGTTGAGCTTTTTCCAATCCCGCTTGCTTTAGCAATTTACTCTCAACAACAGTAAATAAGGAAAGCATGCTATATAATATAGTGTTAGGCCTACTCTAGCATATATAATCAATAATGCATAAGCAATTAAATGCATCCATGGATTCAATATTCATTTAAATGCACATCATTGGACAGGAAAAGATATTTCTATTAATAAAATCAGAGATTACATAAGTGACAACCTCTGTCAGCATGTTTGCGAACCGGATAAACCGAGTCGTCCACCTGGGCCTCCACCACCTCAATCATCCGTCTCTCTATAGCAAGATCACAAGCAAAGGAAATCTTGGGAAGAACACTAAGTGCTCCAAGAAACAAAGGGATGCAGACTCAAGTAAAAGCAAGTTACGACAACAATGGACTATAGTTTTCTTGCTCTTCAATTCCTCATCTTCAATGTATCCAAGGGTTTCCTTATATACTGCTTCAATGGGGTAATGGAAGGTCAAATTTGAGCGATCTCGAGGCATATGGAAGCCCAAGAGACAAGTGACTTGGATCCACATCAAGAAAAAATCCAAAAAATATTTGGACTTATGCACACATCCCGATGTATGGGGGTTTAAGGGTAATATCCACGTATATACACAAGAAAGGGATCAAAAGTCGCGTATAGCAAATAATAAGTGTTTTTAGGGATGATCTTGGAAACATAAAAGGTACAATAATGGTCCATGGGGTCCAAAGATTCTATAGAGGGACAGGGAAGGCCATAAAAGTGTGATCAACCATGTGTGGTAAAATCAACTGTAACAGATGCCCCCTGATGTGTGAGGTCAGAGGGGTAACATGATGGCCAAAATACATTATAAATCCATACCAAAAGTGGAGTGATGAAGAACCAGGTGGAAGAACCACCCATCCATCAGTACAATAATCAATCTCCGCATATGATTGCAAATACATATAGCAGTCCCGGATACATAAGAGTACAATGGCCATGAATAGGCATGATACAAAATGTGACATGTGTGGTCATCACCACGTACAATATATAATAGATCAAAATATCCATGATGAATATATACAAAGGATCAAGATCTCCATGAAAGCTAAAGATATATAATGGATAAAGATCTCCATAATGGCTGAAGACATCGGACATACACTGGAATCAAGTCACGAGAGCTGAAATCTCATGAACACTAACACGATCAAGGATGTAGCATATGTGGAATGCCACTAATCTAGAAATTTTTCTACACAAACCACTACGAGTACATGTCCTACTATGTGAATAGAGGTGTCGAGGTCGAACATAGTAGTCCATCGTCTGATTATTGGTCATTGATGTATATCGTTAACAGACGTGAGATCACCCACCGATAATGAAAATGAGAATCAAGGTACTAGAGTGCAATCTAACAAGTGTGAATAAATGTGTTGAGGTCAAACACTTGGAAGAATACATCGATCAAGGGACATTGATGTATTCCCAAAACTGTCGATGGAGAGAGAACCTACCACTGATGACTGTAAGTCTCAAGGAACTCAAATGACTCTAGACTCCTATCCCAAAATAAATGATCTGAAGTCGATGGGATGGAATCCACTGGAAGGAGGGTATTAAGGCATCCCCCATCAACCAACATGAGTTACTCAACAATGTTGTATAATGTGGAAGGACTCGAACAAGATGTTCATGAACTAGTAATAGTATCAGGAATGGCTGACATGCAAAGTCAAGATAATTAAGGAATGGTCGACTTAGGTTTCAACTTCCTTCGAACAAGAGCATAAAGGAAAATGGTGACTAAATGTAGGCAGCATAGACTCAATATACAAAACTGGGGCATCTCTACGACAAAGGAGGCATCAACAGAGGCTCCATAGGGACTGGAATCTTAACCAGTTGGTCGAGGTAAACTCAAAGAAACGAGTACAGCTCCTAAAGTCAAACTATTAACCCAACCAACAGAGGTGATATATAATGCTCTATTTGAAGGCGACATGAATCGACTACTACCAAAGATAACATCTTTTCATGTCCATATTTTTGATTTTTTTATTTTTTTTGGACTTTTTTAGATATTTTGAAAAGCTTGAAAAAGAATAAAAGTGTTTTATAGTTACAATTCTAGGCCCGAGACGAGTGTCAAGGGGAAAACAAACTAGTTCCAAGTAGCAGAACATACCTATGCCCAATGCAAGGAAACATGTGCAGGATAACGACACTTGGGGGAAAGTCCCCTCCCGGTAAAACAAATGGGGAATCAAGTTGTAAAGCATATATAAAAAGGCTCTACTTGGCTAAACATGAGACAAGCTCGGGCTATATGGCTGATAATCAAAGTTAGGGAAGCCAGCATAAGGCTCAATAAAGCAAGCAAAACTCATGATGATGCAATTACAACTTGACATATACAAGGGAATCTTGGGGAAATGGCCAGCATAAAGGTCAAGAGGAGTATGAAGCTCTTGCTCAAAGTCATAGCGGTACTATACAAAGGACTCCCACACCCTAAAGGACAAATGTTGACATGGGCACCAAATGAAAAACAATATCTAACTAGGGTACCCATGTATGGGAAAGCTCTACCATTCACAACATGTCACTTCTAAAAGCAGCAAGAAGGTTCCATGACAAGATGGAATGGGTTCGTACCTAAGGTTAAACTGAAATGGTCATAAGGTTATGCAAAATGAAAATGGATGTGAAACCTAACCTATATGCCAGTTTAGACATAGTACCTGCAACCAGCATGAACGGCTTAAAGCCACGGTCAAAACCGCACTCAAAATGGATTCCTACAACATCAAATTAGTTCAAATGGCCAAAAAAGGTCAGAAACAGTCAAAAACTATAGAAATTGGGTAAAAATTTCAAAATTTTTCTATAAATAGTGAAAAATTTAAAAAATTTCATACCATTTGAATTTTTTACCCAACATAGTGCATTTGAGCTCAGAAATTCAGAAGCGAATTTCAGGAGCATCATCCAGCGGAATCCCTCCCCATTTGATCCAGGTAGACTCTCATGCTCCTCCCTTTCATTTTGATGCAATTTTTTTCAAATTTCATGGGCTATTTAATTTTTTGAGCCATCCAAACTTATGTCTTTCGGCCCATGTGGAAATTAGGATTTTTTTCCATGTATAGGGATTTCCATACACGGAAAATGCATCGAAAGCCGCGTACATACGCAATTGTTTTGAAAATAGCCACGTATAGGGCCACGACACTAGTACAAATGATCAATTTTGCCACGGCCAAAACGTGGCAATATCCACGGAGAAGCGTGGATATTGCCACGTCTAAGTGTTTTTCTTCCCGTGGCAACCATTTCGTCGCAATAGCGATGACCCCTTAATTGCGTGGCAAGAGCGACGGGTGGGCCGTCTCTATAGCGACGGCAATTCCTAAAATGAAAAATGACAAACTCTAATACCTGCGATGGTAAGCCGTCGCTATATCGACGGAGAGACGTCGCTATATCGACGGTAAGACGTCGCAACATTCCACGGAAGGCCGTCGATATAGCGACGCTTTCTGTAGGTTTTAAAAAATATATATATGGGCATTTTTGGATGCCAGAGAATCCATTGTGAGGGTTGAATAAAAGTTCAAATTTCATCAGGCCTTTCCATTTATTTCCTGATCATTCTCTGCCCTTTGTTTCTGCTATTGGAAAACATCTAGAGATGAAATATTGGGACAATGCAACATGACACCATGAACATAAAAATCAGAAAATACATATTTTGTAATACTTAGAATCTAAGCCATATAATTCATGTTCGAATCGAGTTTGATTTAGGGATCCTACTCACAAATTGAATGAGGGTTGATTTAGGGTATTATAATCAGTGATTTTGGAGGCATCGACTCCTCTTAGTGATGATTTGATTCTACCAAACGCAGTCTCCCTCGACCGCTACCAAACTCAGTCTCCCTAAGTTTCTCACAATTATCTACTCATAGATCATGTAGGTACAATGTACCTTCCCAAGATCATGGCTCATAAGAGCTCACAATGCTCTACCACTAGATAGGGCTCATGTGGTCTCACAATGTGCCTTCTGAAGCTCACAACTCATGGAGGTTCACAATGCTCCACCAATAGTCATATTCAAATGCAAATGAAGTCATGGGATCATGGCTTCCACTAGTTAGGGTTCATGCAACTTCACAATACACCTTGCAAAGCTCACAACTCATGTGAGATCACAGTTCTCTACAACTAGTCAAATGCAAATGAAGTTGGGGGATCATGCCTCGCACTTTGCCATTAGTTAGGCTCATGCAAGATCACCATACGCCTTGCAAATATCACAGCTCATGCAAGCTCATGGTACTCTTCCACTAGTCAAATGCAAATGCAAA
>LPNX010181055.1:979278-1009544 GCA_001517045.1 Pseudotsuga menziesii | reverse complement strand
ATCCCGATGTATGCGACTATCGAGGGAATATCCGCGTATGTACGCGGTTATCGGGGAAAAAGCCGCGTATATCAATATTGTAATGTTTTTTGGGGATGATAAAGGTAACATCAAAAGATATAAATTGTTCCAAAGGGGCTAATGAGTCTGCAGCGGGACAAGGGAAGGCCATACAATGTGTGATTCACCTAGTGTGGTGAAATCCGCTATAACACTCGGCACCAACCTCCTTCAGTTAGTTGGAGTTGGAACTATTTTTTATTAGTTAGCCCCCTTTTACTTTCACCTAGATATCAATTAGTTAGCTACCACTATTTATGCATGGCTGCGAGTGGATTGGGCGCCTTTTCCCACCTACCACACTCAGTTGCACTGATTTAACTACCTATCATTGATTGTTTGAGTTGTTGGACATATGGGAGTTTATCTACTGGACTCTAATATTGATTGAGAAACCATGAGTTAGATGGTCAGTTATATAAATTCATATCCAGTGGATAGATTCAAATTGGTACCTAATGCATTCGAATTATTTTCCTATGTAAACTATTGTAACACCGGATTTTATTATTGTGAATGGAACTATAAATTCCTAAGAAATACTTGTTTCTTTCCTATGTGGTTTGTTTTGTTCAATCTGTATCACCATTTTCCATTTAATGAAAACATTATTAGAATTATCTGCTTGAAGATCTAAATGGCATTCAAATTCTAATTTGATCCAACCAGCAGCTGACAAGTTCACCTTACCAGCCAATAGGTTCTCCTTCAATCGGTTCACCTTGCCATCTAACAAGTTTACCTTCAATAGGTTCTCCTTCAACAGATTCACCTTTCCATTCGATAGGTTTTCCTTTGATAGGTTTTCCTCGACATGTTCAACTGAAAAGTTTGTTGTGACAGTTGAACTTCTGACCGTTATAACTTCTTGTAACTGAATGTAGCAGGTAGTCACCCAAACGTCTTAGCATCCTCTATATAAGCATGTACATTATGTAATATAGACATCTTTCTAATCATCATTTGATTCCTCCATCTTTCATGGAGAATAAGTAATAAATTGGTTCGAATTCTTTCATTTTGTCTGTGTATATTTCTTGTCGACCTAGTGTGTTTACTACTTTGTTGTTTCTTCTTACATGCTTCTGCCATAACAGTACTCTACTCATTCGATCAACTATTTTCCCCAACATGCACCTCGACACAACCTGGATCAGTAGTTCCTAGGAATCTAAATGTATGTTATGTTTTCAAATTATTGTTCTAACAATCTTACTCACAAGAATCTTCGTAATAAATTTGGATCTCTACTACGATACACACCATTTAATGGTAATACCATTAACTACAATTCAAGACATACCATAATATACCGAATACCATGAGAGATGGAATCATGTAATAACTCAATCAAGATTCTATGCTCAACAATATTGTTCGATGAAGTCCCGATACATACCCCTCCTAAATAAAAAAATTGACCCGCAGGTGAATAGATCAACCAAGAAGTTGAGGCTGACTTCTGGGTGTGGCAGCTAGCACCGTTAGCATATCCTACATATACCAAAGACTCTGTTGGCATCTTCCACAACAAACAGAAGCAATTCCACAAACCCGATCACCATAAGAACATCAAAACTAAACTATTCAATTGTACAATAGGATACAAAGTATTAGCCTCGGCTGAGAATTATGCATAGTAATTTTTAAAATAGAGCCCATTTCTAGGCTCCGCCAAGGTTTTCGCCTCATAATATACTAGCTCGTAAGGCCCATGCCACATGGGGTTGAAATTTCCTATCCCTAACAGTTCACTAGCTTTGTCATACAAGAGGACCAAGTCACCTTCACTAAACTTCTAGGGATGGGAAGAATTATCATATTGAGCCTTAACATGAGGCTTGTTTAATTCAAAAGACACTAAGGCATCTCAACACTGCTCATCAAGTTTCTCTAAGAGGACCAGACATTCCTCTAACTTAGAAGTTTCTGGAAACATTTCTATGGCTAGCTTTAAAGAAGGGATTTCACATTCAATCAGTAAAATCGACTCCACCTGATGCACTAAATAATATGGAGAAAAATCGGTGGAAATCTTAACTGCGGTTTGATAAGCCTACAAAAAAAGATACAACACGATATGCCAATTAGTATTGATTTTTGTGATGCTTCTTTGGAGGATGGACTTAAGGGACTTATTCACAGCTTCAATCTATCCATTTGTTTTAGGATAATAATAAGAGGATTTCTCTTGCTTATACCCCAAATTCAAAGAAAGCTCAACCATCATCTTGTTTTGAAAGTTCCTGCCATGTTCTATGACATGCTCCCTCAGGATACCAAACCGGGTGATAATCTGATTAAAAATGAAATGTGTGGCTGTCTCATTGTCGAATTTGATAGTGGGAATAACCTCTTCCCATTTCATGAAGTAATCAAAATCCACTATAATGTGATGATTATCCCCATCCGAAGCTAGGGTGAAATCAATAAAATCAATCCCCCACTTCTTGAAGGGATCCACGGTGATAATTGGATGTAATGGGGTAGGATGCATGTGCATATTCCATGCAAACACGAGGCAAGGGTAGAATCTCTTGACTGCATTGACATAATCCTTGAAGACCAAAGGAAAAAAATAACCCGCTCTCAAAATATTTTTGGTTGTAGAAAGCCCATATAAATGACCACCACACACCCATCCATGGAAATCATTCAACACAGCCTTAGGATCCTCATGATTCAAACATCGACGAAAAATGGAATCAACCCCATGACGATACAAAGTGTCACCAATAATGAGGTAATTCTTAGCTACATGAAGTAACCGTTGACGTTCACCCTACGAGAGGCAAAGAGGAACCTTAAAAGTTTACAAATAGATGATAATATTCCCATACCATGTGTCCATAGTCAAAATGAGAAAAATGTGCTCATCCACGAAAGAGTCTTCATGAAGCTCAACTTCATCCAAGCAAGGAAAATCTGATATGAGCTAAGAAAAAATCAATGATTTATTTGATTTTATCGAAACAAACTCGAGATCGAAGTCTTTCAAAACTACAATCCACTTATTGTATTTCCCCCCTATTATTTTTCTGGTGAGGAAAGACTAAAATGGATTGATGTGAGCCACAACCAAAGTATGGAGAAGGAGTATCTAATGTATCAATCATTGAACCGCATGGATGGTAGCTAAGGATAGATTCTTGACATGAGTATAATGAATTTCTACATCAATGAGGTTTCGGCTAAGATAATAGATAACGTTCTCTTGGAGCTCCTCATCCTCTTGAACCAAAACCACTCTGATCGTCTCTTGGGATGCAGCCACATATAAGAATAAATCACGGCTATAGTCAAATGGACTAAGCACGGGGCTCGATGCAAAGGATTTATTCAATGCATTTAAAAACTCCTAGGCTCACTCATATAAAATAAAATGCATTTCTTTATTCAAAAGGTGCATGAAACCCTTGGTCAAATTGGAAAAAATGACAACTAACATCTGGAAGAAGTTATCCATCCCTTGCAAACTCTGAAGATGTATAATAGTGAGCGGGGGAGATAATTGAAGTATTTTCTCAACCTTAAGAGGTTTGACCCTAATTCCCTCCTTAGAAATGATAAACCCTAGTAAGCGACCTACTTTCATGAAAAATATGCACTTTTGAGGATTTAACTAGATTTTATATCGGTGACATCTTTTGAAAACCAATCGTAGATGGTCAAGATGATCGACTCTCCAATGAGAGTGAGTGGCTAAATCATCAAGATATACTTCAATAATTTGCTTAATTTCATGAAAAGAAAAGCTCATATCCTGTTGAAAAGTATCTACGGTGTTTTTAAGGCCAAAAGGCATTTTCTGGTATGCAAACGTGCCCCAACAACAAATGAAAGTCATTTTATGTTGATGCTCAGGTTTTATCTAAATCTAATTATACCCTAGAAATCTATCTGTGAATGAAAATACGTCGTTTCCCACACAATCATCCAAAATATGATCTATGAATGTTGTGGGAGAGTTAGCTTTAGGACAAGCTCTGTTCAGGTCTCTAAAATCACTGCACATGCGAATAGTCCCCTATTTCTTATCAACCGGAATGAAATTGGATACCCATTCAGACAAGGGAACCAGATACCTAAATCCATCTTTAAGCAAATTCTCTACCTCTGCCTTAATAACAGGTGCCTTACAGGGATTCATTGCTCGCAAGCATTGTCAAACAGGTCTAGCTTTGGGATAGATCTTAATCTCATGTTCAACAATGTGAGGGTCTTTTCCTAAAATTAATCATACGACCAAGAAAAAACATCTCGAAATTATTTGAAGAGATTAGTGTATGCCTCGATTTCATTGGGGGAACAATCCACCCCAATGTAAACATTTTCAATATTGTCAGGAGCTTAAGAAATGTTGATAGGGATAATTGGTGATAAATTAGCCATGTTCCCTTCAGTAAACTTACAAGGAATTCCTAATGGGACCATGGGCCTACTAAATTTATCACTAAGGATCTCGTTATAGTCATCACACTCAATTCGTTCAACCTCTGGGAGAAAGTAAGAGCAATGGTGTAACTCCTCCCAAGGCCCATCTAAACCATTCATGGCTTTGAGGGTAGCTTCATCCAAAAGAAAAGTGTCGTCAAAGAAATCATGAGAGTGTGATGAAGCAAATTCCCAAGAAGGCAATGCATACGGGTCCTCCTCCTCCGTCTGCGAAGAGGAAGGACTAGGATCTACAATAGGAATAAGAGTATCTTGATATGAAATCAGCGTTGCAGATAACGACATGTCCATCTTGGTAGGTATATGATCTTCATTTGAAGTTCTCGGAGAAGGGAGAGTCCAAGGGTCCTCCAAATGTGAAATGTGAAATGGAATAGAACTCAACGAAGATGATTCACTACCAAGGCTAGAACAATCATAAGAATTGGTGCATAAATACTGAAAGTTCCCATCAATGACAGATACATTCCTAGTCCAACATTCTCAGTTGTCAGCTAAGAATTCTCGATGACTAGGATAGTAGATCTTGATGATTCTTTCATACTAGAATTATCAAAATATTTTGTAGGATTGTGACAATACTCCCTTCAAAAGGGAAACAAACAATTCGGAAGAGAGATGACATGACCGCTTTTATATTATAAATCAAGTTACAACTGAGTAGAAGGGTTATATTCAAAGGGCGCATCAACCACCTCGACCTCGATCGACATGGTAATCCCTCCCAATTGGAATTTAAGATAAGAAATTATCCCTCGTGGGAGAAAAGATCACCCATTAAAATATCACAACGTAGCAGAACCTAGACCCTTCCAACAGTCTAAAGACATCACAAAAGCCACAGCACCTTCATCAATCATTGTGCATTTAATGGTGTTATTCATACACTCCACATGGACAAGGAGAGCCATATGGTAAGGAAAATGAGGTTGGACTTCATGGGTTTCAAATTTAATTACTATGGACGGATGTGAATCAACCACCTGAAGGGAAAACAACAAATCTTTCCTTTGTGAAGGGAAAGTTTGAAGGACTTATAAGGAGGACATCGCACAAGGAGTCTGGACCAAATCCTTGATAATGGAATACTAGTGGGTGGATTAGGCATTAGGATTGTGACTTGAACACTTTAAGATTCCCTTAGGAATCAGAGGTATAACTTAAGGATTTTCGATAGGCTTGTCGATATGCAAAGGAGCCTCAGGAGGAGCAGGTTATTTTCCTAAGTTGGGTTACAACGAACCATAATCTTTAGCTCGCATCACAACATTTTTGGTCAACATCATGTTGATTCACCCATGGCCACTTTCGGTTCTCGGTGGGTTTTGATTCCCACTAAAATCATTTCTAGATTCCATGATCCTCGATTTCATATTTTGATTGTGTGGTAAAGGATATGTCAACATAGTTGGGCTATGAACGATGAATTTGAAGGCATCTTCAATACGAGGGCACAAGTGAGTGAGGTGATATCCCCCACAAATCTTGAAAGGGAACTTAACCTTGCGTTTAGACTTCTAGTCCCCCCCCAGCATCATTACCATTCTTGTGATTGATAGAATTTCCATTCCTATTCCCACCCTTATGATTATTTATTCCCTTTTTATTGTTCCATTCGGGCTACTGTTACCATTTTGGTTCAACAATTGCATAGAGTGCACATCTATCGATTGGGTGGGATGAGACAAATCCAAAGCTTGTCTCGATTTAGGATGGTTAATAGACAAATTATTCATTTGATTAGTAACCAAGTCTATAGGATTAGTACTTTCATAGCCCACAATGCCATCAACATGTGTCCCAGTTTTGAACTTAGGCTCCAAGTTTGACCGCGGTGCATTGATAATAATCTCATATAAGAGCCCAGATTGAGCGTAAATCAATTCTAGTTGCTTAGCTCAAAATATAGCTTATTCCTTGTTCATCACCCCAGAAGTGGAAACATCCTTTGGTATATATGGAAATAACAACTTGAGGAACCACTCCAAAAGAAACTTTGGTGGAATGTTGGCCTTAATCAATAGCTTTCATCTATGCCACTATTGAATATGGTCAGAAATATGCATGGATTAATCCTACCAAAATGTTGAAAAGAGATCAATACTGGCATCATAACGCACAGGTAGATGAAAGTGATTGACAAAGGTCATGTCTAGGTCATTGAACGTCTGATACCTGCCCCCAGGAAACTCTATATACCATTTTTCCACGGGACTCGTGAGGGTGCATTGAAATAGTCATAAATGAAAAGACTTATGATTCAATGAACTTGAAGAGAACCATAGGTGGAAATTAGTAATGTTCTCACCAGGGTCCTCACCAATCTTATCTTATAATTTTGGAATGCCCAAAGGAATATTGGTGGGAAAAATGAGCCATCTAATATCATGAGATGCCATATCATTGGCCAATATTGATAAATTAGGCATGTTCAGCATAGCTAGGAAAGGAAGCCTAGGTTGAGCCATCTGGTTCCATGCCCCATGATAATACTGATTCATGTAAGTCTGTTTGTTGTAAACACCATGGCCTTGGTCAGTGGAATAATATCCTCCTCTTTCTTGACCCATAAAGGGGTACATGGGAATGTTATAATTCAGAATACCTTGAGATTGGGGTGCTACATAGACATAGTTGTAGGATTGATAAGAAGATTGACCCCTGGACACATAAGGTGGTACGTAACCTACCGACACGTAAGTAGGCACGTAGCCGTGTGATACTATGGTGTTGGAAGACAAGGGAACAACATGGATAGAGGTAGTAATCCAACCCCAAGGACGATGTGAGCTATGGGGAGGATGTGTTATTAAGAACGCATTCGAAGGAACAGGTGCAGTGGTTGAGGGACCATAAGATGGAATATAAGTTGTGGTTCCAATGTTCACATGTCTAGGGCCATTTTCATGAATGGGGACATTGGTATTAGTCCTAGGTAATGGGTATAAAGATCCTCCCATAGAAGGGCTGGAAGGGGAAATGTGACCACTTCAAAACCTATCTAGATGGAAAGGGATGGTAGTGCCCGCAGGTGTAGTATCAGAGTGAACACCATATCCAACATTAAATGACAGAATGACCTTCAAAATGTCTAGCATGCCAAATCTAAATGGGCCAGTTCTAGAGGGTATTAAATGAGTCTCACCACTCGACCTTTGTTAATAATATCGATGGTCTATGTTTACATAGTCTGAAAACTGGGATAGTACATTATATAATGCACCTACCTCAAAAGGATCAGCTTCTTCCAGAATACCATATAAACTATCTGGTGCATTCCCCAACCTAGGAGGCAGAGAAGGAGGGGCCTCCGAGATCTTAGATGTATAACTCATGGTGAGATCTGTGTGTGAATCATGGTGAATATGAGTCTGCCCAAACTATCTAGATCTCTTTTGCAAAGGAGGAGGAGATGTAGAAGGTAGAAGACCCACTAAACGTCGAGAAGAACGATAATATGCTCCTGTATCCATGATGACTCCACAAAAATAAAAAAGAATCAAACTAATTACGGACCCTAAAGAAGTCTAGTTCACAGAGAGCACACTCTTAAGAGAATATAATCCTAAATGCAGTCAAGCCAAAGGGAGGATAAATGAGCTCCTGAATGTAGCAGGTATGTCTCTCCTAGGAGAGGCTTGAGACTGCCATACACTAAAATAGGAGGTGTGTAGCAAATTATAGTGGCCGTCGGCTTCAACACGTAAAGAGAATGTGTTGTTCGGCCCATACCTGGTGAGGCACTCACAAAATAACCTATGTAAGTACCCCCTGCAATACCTAGGTAAGGAAACTAAGGTTAACCCAATATAACCAATGCTCAAGAGGACACTCGTAGGCAGGATCTACCATATGGGAAGGGTAGAAAATCCTGAAACTTGAAAGCACCAAAAGGTACCTCAAAAGCCACCATATACAAAAAAGATCCTAGAAATATCTTTGGTGTTGCACAAAGAGTGGAAAGTGGCTATCCCCACCACAAATGTGTACGCTACCTCATGCTTAACTACTGTGTAATAGGAGCATTCTGAGAACACTAATTATACCAAGCATTTCACTCTCTCACTTGTAGAGACACCTACTTGGTTTGTTTAGTAGTCTTGGAGAAATTTACTCACACAACCGATTCCAAGACTCTAAAACCTAAGCTTGTTGATGTACCCTATAAAAGACAAATGTGTAATTCATTTTAAATTAAATGTTGATTTTAGGGGTTGTGATTACTCAAAGGAAATGACATTGCAACCAATGATGTTATGAATCAGAAGTGAAAGTAAATATGCACACCTAACAAACAATTCCGAGTGCAATTTTTTCTTTAAATGAGAAAAAAGGGTATGCCACTACATGAGATGCATATTTTTCCTTCAAATGACAATGCAACCATTGCTATGTGAAAGCCTGACTATTAATACAATAAGAAAACCTAATGCAAGTACCATGCAAATACAAATGAAAAAATGCATAAAAATTCCAAAAATATAAAAAAAATGTATTTTTTGAATTAAATGATATGTAAAATCAACAAAAGACTCTACAACTCTCAAACCCTGCAGCAAATCTCAAACAACAACCAAGACAGACATTGAGATAACATAAATCTAATGCAGTAATACCGAAACAAAAAGGAAATAAGATGAAAATAACAACTTATAATCAAGACAAAAATAATAAAAAAGGTCTCTGGTTAGAAACAGAGGTATTAGACAGACACCACCAACACCTAGGAAGACTCAACAACATTCAAACTTCACCCAATAACTCTCAATCATCCAAATCAAATTCAAAAGAGAAACGTATGTGACTATTTGTAGAAAACCTGCGTGTATATGCGTATGTTCATACAAAACTTTCTTGTATACACAACTGTGAGGGAAAAATTCACGTATAGGAAGAAAGAGGGGGTAAAATTATAGGCTAAGACCAAAATCACTTCCACGTGACACTAATGGGAAAACATACTTCTGGACCCGACACAAAAACAAGGAGAAACATAGAGCAATTCAAGCACATTGTGTTGGGTCCCAAAATGCCCCTTTTTAATGACATCCATTATACCCTGTTTGTCTTGTCTTACTCCATTCTGTGCACCAAAAAAATGTTCTTTCCTCACTTGAGCACTAAATCTTCACAAGTATGAATAATAATTGTTTCATCCTATTAATGCTTATTATTGCTATAACCATGACTTTACTTCTTGAATTATGATAACCCGTTATGATTTTACAAAGATAGTTCAAGTTGTGAGAGAATACAAGTGTAACATTCTGAGTGGTCCAAAGAGGAGATGAGCATTCACTCCCAGTTGTGACCTACCAGTCCTGTCTCTACACGTGGATCCAACCAAGGGTCATCATCCCATGTGGGCTGCAACAAGCATGGATGCAAAAACCCTCTGCTGCTTAAAGTTAGTTGCAATTGTCGGGGAATCTCTTAAATTGGTTCTGTTATTCATTTACTGGCTTGAGCAACATAATTTCCTATATTCCTTGCTTCTGTTTAATTCCACCCACAGCTATAACAACGCATGTAACAGGGTAGTGTAATGATTGTAGATCTTCATGAGTGTTCGATATTAGTTGGTGAGGGTTACGATTGTTGATGTATAAGTACTTGGAAACATTCAGAGCCAGGGGTTGGATAATATCAGATTTTGTTGTGTGAGTTGTATCAAAGATTGTACTTTCATTCCACCATTTTAATATAAGGAGCACGATTCTTCAGATCTCTGTGTTTTAACTTGTGTTAGTTCCAACGTTTCTGTTCGAAGGATGGACCCTCCTTCCCACAGATATCGCTGATTTAATTAGATTTTTTGATTAGTTGGTTATGTGTTGTATAAGTTACATTAGATGCATTCTTTTTTAGTAGCTGCAACAGTAATGTTCAATCCTCGCATTTCCTTGAATAGTCAGTATTTTCATTTCCTTTAAGATGCATCAGTGTGGTGTGCTAGTTGACTATGTAGCTTAATTTCCTTTATGCATGTGTGTGATAGTTGTAACAGTCAATCTCTTCCTTATTTATTTTCAATTACTTGTCTTTCTTAGGTTTTCTAATTCAGATAGACTATATCTTAGAGTTGTTTGATTCAATTCATGTTATTTCCTATTCCTAGATTAAGGTTGGATTAAACTAGTCATAATGGATCTGCATATAGTTTGGTAAATTAGGATTTAACTTCTTGCAAAAGCAAGTCTAGATATTTATTTCATGAATCATTCATTGCTGGATTGAATTCGTAGGAAGATGATTGCAATTCTGAATCCTTGGACATGTATTTCAGATCAATTTAATTATGGGAGGAGTTTGACGAAATAGATAAGTAGGATAGTTTATTCAGTTCATCAACTACTTAGTGTTTAAGCACAAATATTGTGAATTATCTTTGAAATAAAAATACTTCCTTGGGTTGACAATTTATATTGAGCATTCTACATGATGGTTTTAATTAACTAGAATATAGAGTGACCAAAATTTTGGTGTCATTGCCGAGGAAGGTAATTATTAGACACCATAGTAGATGCATATGTTTTTTTTCTTCAATTTTTAAGTTTTCATGTTTTGGGTTACATGAATACGAGGAGAGTACATCATGACATTCCAAGAATCCCCAGAAATCCATAGAATACTAACATTGAAGGTGTTCAAGGTCTTGGCATCAACCCAACATTGGGAAGAAGAACATTCAATGATGATCTGTTTTCCAAAACCAATTCCTCTACTGGAGCTCGCCATCAGGGATCCTCTGTCAGAAGAATCCCAATTACCCCTAGGGTGGAAGCATCGATTTCCATAGTGGAGAACACAAGAGGAGTTGCGACACCCTTAGGTGTCCCTGTGGAGGAAGATAGAGTCAGTGATGTGGGAGCAGGTGATCGAGAGTTGATTTATCACATTAATGGGAAGACGGTGCAAAAGGAGGAGTGGACACAGTTTCATATGAAGTGGGATGATCCAAAGAGGAAAATATAGGAGAGAGTAGAGAAAAATATGAATAATGGACATGAAATTGAAGTTTATGAGGAAGTGATGGGGGATAATCATCACAATGATGGTGGCCCCCCACATGAGGGGATATTTTCTACAATCCAGTTCCCCATTTGACAGCCAGCTGGAAAATACCCCATGAAAAACATATCACCATCAGTATTACCTCGTTTTCATGGAAAGGCCACAGAGGATCCGAATGAATTCCTCTTCTAGTTTGACATCCTTTGTCGCAGCTACAACTACACTTCCAGTGAGCATAAGTTACAAATTTTCCCTACTACTTTGAAGGATAATGCGCGTCATTGGTTTATGAGCCTGGGTGGTGATAATGTCACCACCTGGGATCAAATGAAACGAGTGTTCCTTAAAAAATGCTAGGAGTAATGTAATACCAAAGATTAACAAGAAGAGTTGTTCAAGATGGTACAAAATGACAAAAAAAATTTGGAATATTTCATTGAAAGGCTTCTATACAATGTGCAGAGGGCTAGATAGAATACTATGGGGCTAGATGTGCTCAAGATAATCCTACTTTGTGGTATTAGAGAAGACTTCATAGGTATGTTGAACTTGCTAGTAAAGGGGGATATATCGAAGGAACCCTTTCAAATCATTGTTGAATTATGTAGAAGGTATTCCAGAGGATCCTCCAGGACCAACAAGTGGAACAAATTGGAACAAGATTTCTTTGACATAACATAGAAGTCATCCAATGGAGGAGCCACCCGAGCAGAAATAGGAAACCTTCTCGAGAACTTCAAGACAAAGATGATGAACTCCATCTCCTTATAAATAGATGTCTTGAGGGAGAAGTAGAAGAAAGAAGTATAAGATCTAACAATCTATGTATTCTACCCCAGATGTGGGAAGAAACACCCCCTGAAGGAGTGTCCACTTGACAAGGTGGAAGTGTGCCAGCTTCATGAATTGAACCATGATATTAAGGAGTGACCCTCACTACCTCAAGTGAAGGTATTTCTGAAGGAATCAACTCCAGATGTGGAACCAACCTACTTCATTGCCTAGAAGAAGACTTGGCCACCTCGAAACCAAGGTATGAATCCAAACTCATTTTTTGTTTTTGAATAATATGAATAATTGGAATAATATGCATCACATGAATACACAATTCCCTTCATCTTATTCCAACCATAAATGGCATCCTTCTCAACCTCCTATGCATAATTTCAACTACTAGACCCTTTAGACACAACCACCAAACAAATAGACTTCTTGGTCTCCTTGGTGGAGGAAATCCCATCTAGGAAACCAGTTTCCTCATAACTAATATCATCAACATTTTCCTCACCAACAATACCCTCCTCAACAATACCCTCATCCATACCAACAATATCAGCAGCCACAACTGCAACTCCATAACAATGTTGCACCTAATATGCCTACACAACCACAACTGCCGACTCAACCTAACCCCAACCCAAACAATAAAGCAGTCCACCAGTTTGAGATTGTGAACATGCCCACTTACTCCATTACTCCAGTTCCCTATAATGACATACACTTACGATTAGGGAGAGTAGTGGAGCCTTTAGTCATTGGGTATGTTCCTCTATGTTTGGAGAAAGGATGAACCAATAGTACTCATCCAACGCAACAATACCCATTATTGAGGATGATGAAAGTACTACCAAGACACTAGCTGAAACAAAAAGAGAAAGAACTATTGAAACGCAGCCTACACAACTAATTAGAGAAATGCCATTTCCTTAAAGACCGACACTACAAAAAGTAGTGGAACAACCCTATTTTAACCTCCTAAGAGAGTTGAAAAATCTATATGTCAAAATTTCATTGTTGCAGTCCCTCCATGATGTTCCTATCTACACCAAAACGGTCTAGGACATGAGTGTAAGAAAACCAGGTAGAAAACCCAGGTATCCTCCCACTGTCCATGTCATAGGGAAACTATTTGAACTGATAATGGGAAAAACTCTCTTGGCCAAATATGATGACCCTGGAAACGCCACTGTCACAGTGCATATTGGGAACATGCAGATACCAAATGTGATGTTATATCTAGGCACCTCTGTTAATGTTATGACCATAGAAACTTTACAAAAATTTGGTCTCACCAATCTTTGGCCAACCTCCACCATTTTAGAACTGGCTTACAGTTCCACTATCAAACCCAGGGGAATCTTGGATGACCTCATTGTCTCAGTTGAATCATGGGAATACCCTACTGAATTCTTGGTTTTACAACCTATGTCATAGCTAGGGGAGAACCCACTGATCCTGGGAAGACCTTGGTTAGCGACAACATATGCTTGCATCACCTGTCAGTCAGGATCTATGACTATCTCAGATGAGACTGAAACAAAAAAACTTAACTTGTATCCTCCAGATCGACCTATTCTAGAAGTTGAAATTCCATTATGGATGGAGCTAGAGGAAGAGGAGGGAATTCAGCCACCATTAACAATCGGGAAGGCCTTGAACTTCAAGGATGAAATAGAAGACGATGCCACTAATAGTTTCATCAGTGAGCCCACATCTGTCAACAAACAAATTTATCAGATCCTAAACAATACTCTAGAGGAAGCAGAGCAAGAAAATATCATAGAGGAGACATTAGTCAATGAGACCCACATAACTCCAACACTGAAAAATTTGAACAGTGTTCTAGTTAAGAAAGAGCCAGGAAAAACATTGAACATCAATCCCAATCTTGCTCTTAATGAACACGAATGCTTGATCACTCTCTTGAAAAAGCATAAGGGGGCATTTTCTTGGGAGTACATAGATATAAAGGGTATCCCTTATAATATGTGCACTGACCACATTTACATGAAGAGTGACTCCCAGCCTATGTTCTAGCCACAACGAAGGATGAACCCCAATCTTAGGGACATAACAAAAGAGAAAATTCAAAAACTCCTAGAAGCAGGGTTTATATGCCCGATCTTAGAAAGCAAGTGGGTTTCTCTACTCATTATAGTACCCAAGAAGAATGGGAAATGGATAGTATGCATAGATTATAGAGATTTAAACAAGGAAACATGGAAAGACCACTTTCCTCTACCTTTCATTGATCAGGTACTTGACACCCTGTCTGGGAAGAAGTTCTTCTCTTTTCTAAATGATTTCAACAGGTACAATCAAATCTAGATTGCTTGTGAGGACCAAGAAAATACCACTTTCACCTATCCCCGGGGTACCTTTGCATACAGGGTACTCCCCTTCAGTCTGTGCAATGCACCAACCACCTTTTAGAGAGCTGTGATTTTTCATCTTTTCGAAGATGGTCAATGACAGTATGGATATTTTCATGGATGACTTTACCCCATATGGTAGTGACTTTAAGGAGGCATTTAAAAACTTAGAGAAGGTTTTGACATGCTATGAGCAGCCCCAACTATCTTTGAGCAATAAGAAGTTCCATATGATGATGAGCGAGGGTGTAGCCTGTTGTGGCACTTTATCTCTGCTGATGTTATCCAAGTAGATCCATCCAAAATTAGGGTAATTGAAAATATACCCACTCCTAGAACACAAAAATAGGTACATATATTTTTAGGGCATGCTGGTTATTATAGAAGATTCATTGAAAAATTTTCGAAACTAACTTCTCCTTTATTTACCTTATTGATGAAGGATGTATAGTTCATTTGGAATGATGCATGCCAGAAAGCGTTCACTGAACATAAGAAGAGGCTGTCCACAAATCCTATCTTAAGGGGGTCCAATTGGGCTCTACCTTTTCACATTTCTTCAGATGCCTCTGACACCTCCATTGGAGCAGTGCTGGGAAAGTAGGATGGTCAAGAACCTTATGCAATTTACTACATCAGTAAAAGCTTGACCCCTACCGAACTCAATTAAACTGTTATAGAGAAATAATTTTTATCCATTGTCTACTCCATTAACAAATTCAAGCACTACATCACTGGATACCCCACCTTTTTACACACTGACCACTCAGCCATCAAGTATTTAATGAACAAACCTGTTACAAATTCTAGGATAGCTAGATGGATATTACTATTACAAGAATTCGATATTACCATTATTGACAGACCTGGGAAAGAAAATGTTGTTGCTTATTTTTTATCTCATTTTACTAATAGTGATGACAGCTTACCAGTTGAAGATTCTTTCCCTATGAACATTTGTTTGTAGTTTCAACTCATTCCCCTTGGTATGCATATGTTTCTAACTACTTGGCTGCAGGTAAGCTTCTAACACATTTGTCAAAGAGAGAGAAAAGGAGATTTATTCAACAAAGTTCTGGGTATTGCTGTATAGATGGTAATCTTTTCTACATAGGTCCTGATCTTGAAATCATAGATGTGTAAAGGAGGATGAATTCTTCCATATTTTGAAGGCCTCTCATGATGAGCCATGTGGGGGACATTTTGCAGATAAAAGGAGAGGTCACAAGGTGTTAATAATGGGCTATTATTGGCCAACAATTTTCAGGGATGCAAAGAAGTATGTTTAGTCTTGTGAAAACTGTCAAAGAATGGGCCAACCTAACAGATTGGATGAAATTCCTCTTCAACCACAGTTGGTGGTTGAACCCTTTAACATATGGGCCTTATATTTTGTTGGGAATATCAACCCTTCCTTCAAGCAAAAAGCTTACCTTTTAGTTTTCATAGACTACATGACAAAATGGGTAGAGGATATGGATTTGGTTAAAGCCAATGACCACGTTGTAATAGATTTCTTGTAGATGGAAATATTCACTCGTTTTGGAGTACCCAAGGAAATAATCACAGATGGAGGAACATAGTTTGTGTCATACAAATTAGAATCTTTGCTACAGAAGTACCATATTCAGCATATGATAACTTCACCTTACCATCCCCAAGCCAATGGCCAGGTGGAAAGTACCAATAAATTTATTGAATCTATCCTTAGTAAAACAACTAGAAGCCATTGCAGAGACTGGGATGACAAGATTCCAAAATCATTTTGGGCATATCGCACTACTTGGCACAATACTACAGGTTTCTCCCCTTATGACTTTGTGTATGGTAAAAGTGTTGTCTTCCCCATCGAATTCAAAATCAAGAACTTGAAGACAACCATGGATGTAAACTTAGGTGTAACAGAAGCCCAAAGGAGTAGATTGAATCAATTAAATGAACTCAATGAAAAATGTATAGTTGCGGTGGATCAAACAACATTGATTCAACAGCAGGGATCTAAATGGCACGATCGGTTCATCAAGAAGAAATTCTTCTGTGAAGGATACTAGGCATTATTATATGATTCAAGATTCAAAAGAGACTTCAAAGGTAAATTGCGCACAACATGGTTGGGTCCATATCAGGTAGACAGAGTATTTGATAATGGTACAGTTCACCTAGTCACCATCGATGAAAACCATACACCATTATTTGCTAATGATCACAGGCTATGAATGTACCATAAGCCAATCTCAAGGGATGCATTTATTTCACAGGTTATAGCTGATCCGAGATACCTGTTAGTGCAAGGGAAAGAATATTTCTCTGCCCCTGTCAATCTTTATAAAGTCACTATGATTTCCACACACAAAAAAAAATTGTACATAAGTAAATTGATGTTTTGTTGTTTTTCATTTCATTGTTTTCCTTTATGCTTGATTGGTTTTTGTTGAAGAATCTATGCAAGAAATTACTTAAGGAGAAATGGTCATGACTGGGCCTAATGACCGTAAGCCCCTATTCCAATTTACTGTTTCAGAAAAATCTCCTTGAAGAAGAAAAAAATTGAATAATGAATAGTCTCACGCAGCTGCAACTCCATAAAAATTTTCCTATTTTTCCTGTTCTCTGCAGCTGCAACTCCATAAAAATTTTCCTATTTTTCCCATTCTGCGAAGCTACAAATCCATATATTTTTTTCTATTTTTCCCGTTCTATGCAGCTACAACCTCATTAAACTCTCCTATTTTCCCGTTCCGCGCAGCTACAACTCCATAAAATTTGCCTATTTTTCCCATTCTGCACAACCGAAACTCCGTAAAATATTCCTATTTTTCCTGTTTTGCGCAGCTGCAACTCCGTCAAATTTTCCTATTTTCCCATTCCGCACAGCTGCAACTCCGTAAAATTGGCCTATTTTTCCTGTTTCACGTAGCTGCAACTCTATAAAACTTTGCCCATTTTTCCTATTTCTCGCTGCTGTGACTCCGCCAATTTAGCATATTTCCCTATTTCATGGGGCTGCAACTCTACCAAATTCTAGCATATTTCCTATCTTTCGCAGCTACAAATCCTCTAGACATATCCACAGAAGGATTGTGACTCCTCCAGATTTGTCCGGAATTTCTATTGCCCGTGATTTTCTTGATTCTGACTCACCTCACAAATTCAATTATGTTTCTGTCAATGTTGAAAAGACAGTTTTTGGTTCGCTGGAGAAAACATCATTGCAACACACATACAATCATGTTTAAATTTGATGGCATCATTTGACACGCTGTATTATTTTGAGAAGTCATGGTTCATCGCATAATTACTAAGGTATGGTTCTAATTATTTACTTGATTAAGGATTAAGTAGATTTGAAAAAATTAATCATGCTTGCCTTTTTATACCTATCATTATACTCATGCTTCGTTAACTGTCAATACACATGATCTAATGGGTACTCGAGCTTATCTTACAGTCATCACCTTTTTCCTAATTTGTGGATAAATTTTACTAATGATTCCCTGCTTACGACTGTCTTAACTTTCCTAATTTTCCCAACTCCAACCCCAGCTATTCGTGCATGTCCCAGCCTGGCATGAACCCACGAATATGGATGCTCTATGAAGAAATGGAGAGGTTTTTTCCATTTTTCAAGCCGCTGGTTGGACTGAGTTCTTTCAACGTTTAAGTGGCTACCATCGGGAAACAACTATGCAGTTTTCTTTAAATCTGACATAAACCTATTCAGATATAAGAGGTCTCCGCATAGAGGTTACTAAGGAGATTGTGGCTGAAATTATTGGTCTTCCTTAGGTGGGAAGAGCTTGGTTTGGAATACAAACCCACAATGTGGCTACAATGCGGGAATTTCTACTAGCTAATGAATAGGTCCACCAAGTGAAGAGATGGATAGCATTACAATCACTGCCTCACCCCTGGAATGAAGTGGCGGTCTTATTAAAGCAGTACATTACGTGTGAAGGTAGGTATCAAAATGTGTATTTCTCTGAGTTCCCTCTACTTTCTCATTTACACCATAGGGATTTACTCAATCTTCTATTCTATCTATTTAAAGACTTACATCAAATGGTGGGATTTGTAAGATCATCCCGTCACCAATATTCTTCCCTCACCCATCACGGCCTAATCAAATTGCTTATCTTAAGGGCCTTATCTCATAGGAACCAAACCTGGGAACAATTTACTGGTCAACCTCAAATAAACCAAGGACCTATACTTTTGCATGGTGTTCCAATAGAGGAGGAAGTTGAAGCACCTGTAGTTTTGTGGGGTGTTCAAATACAGGAAGAAGAGGAAGCACCTACACAGTTGGGGGGAATGGAAGAAGAGTAGGAGGACTGGATTTCCTCCAATTTAGTTGGTGGGGAGGATGAGATAGAATAAGATAGCCAAGAACAAGAATCAGGTGAGGATGTAGCAGCAACAAACCCTATAGAGGGGATAGAGAATTTGGGAGCTCCAGCAACAAAAGCTAAAGCTGGAACAACATTGGATGTTGCGATAGCTGAAGATGAATTTGTAGGAGCTCTGATGATAGAAGGATATGTATAGTTTATCACCATTGAATCCTATCTGGAATGGATGGTAGCTCTTATTGAGGAGGAAACAGAGATGGAAGAGACTAGAGAAGATGTTGAAATAGGAGACATTCCTTCTACATCAACTACGGAATTGGAAGCCCCTCTACAATAGAGGAAGAGAACAAGATCAAAAGAGGACGTACATGCATCATGGCCAGTAAGAAGAAGAAGAACCAGCTTTGTCGCAGTAGAAAAATCAGCGCAGGAAAGATGGGAAAACATCAAAGCAAACATTGAATTTCCCATCTTGAGACCTAGGACAAATGCTGCCCCACAAGAACCTGTTGCAAAGGAAGCTAAAATTGATGGAATTTTGTTTGAATGGTCTATTGAAGGAAGAGGTGCAAGTGCTTGGAGAGGAAGTGGAAATATGGAAGGAAACATGCAAGAAACAGGTGGAAAGGAGATTGCAAAAACTGATAGAAGCTGCAGATCAGGACAAAGGATCACTTCTAGTTGAGGAAGGTCAAGGATTGGAAAAAGTAGTTTTCTCTACGTGTGGAGAATTTTTTAATAAATGCGGATAAAAAGTCATAGTGTGTGCATTTGTGGCACAAAAACCCACACAGGAAGTTGGAGAAGAGAAAGAAACATCTGCGGTGGAATTGAGGGGTGAAGAAGAACCAGAAGTGGAAATGATCCCCGATATAGAGGTAAGGGAACATGAGAAATTATAGTCTCAACCACAGGGTGTTGTTACATAAGAACCAAAAACCCAGGAAATGTTTGTTGAGGATTCTACTCAATTGGAAGAGAGTGAGCCAGAGGTTGAGACAATCCCTGACCTAAACTTAGGAGTTTTTACTATAACCCTAGAACAATCTTAGGACACAAAACTAGTGGAGGGAGAAATTTAGCAATAGGAAAATGTTGAAGTTGACCAGGATGTTGTCACACAAGAACCAACATCCTCAGGAAACCTTGATGAGACTCCTATTCAGCTAGGTACAACTTACCTTGAGGTGGACATAATCCCCGATTTGGATCTAGGAGAAGACGAACAGATGTATTCCTAGCCATCAAGGGACACCGAAGCATTCGGGGACCAATATCATCTATCTGGGGACACTTAAATACTTAGGGACTAGTCTCATATTTCATGGGATATGGAATTAAATCAATAGAAACCCAAGCAATAAGAATGGTTGTGAGAGGAGAAAGTTGTTACACAAGAACCAACATCTCTGTAGATCCCTGTTGAAGCCACAACCCAGAATCTAGAAGTTGCAGCCGAGACTCAAGAAGATGCTGAGATTGGAACCCAGGAATATGTTGTTACACAAGAACCAACATCTTCACAATTGGATGTTGAAGTTGACAAAAAGGGGTTTAAGGAAAAAGGTGTTGTTACACAAGAACCAACATCCTTAGACTTGATTGCAGAAGTACCTTTGCAGGAAGTAGTTGAACCAATGGTAGAAGAGGAAGTTGTTTCACTTCAGATTCATAAAAATCAGGCTAAAACATTGGGTAATAAGGTATGGACGCAATGTTCCCAGTACTTTGTCAATTTAGATTCTAATGAGGAGAAGGACGTAGGAGAGGAAAGGATTCAAGGTATAATAGAAGAACTCTCATTACTAAAAATAGCTTCACTGAGTTTTTGGAAACTTTTATGGAAAGTAGCTTCACCGAACAGAAAATTTCGTGTGAACTTTATTTACATGAAATGTCTTTCCCCATGGAATGATATTCAAATGGGAGAATTCCAGCTGAGGGATTTTGCTTCTTTCGTGGGAAACCATGTGCAATGGGAGAATTCATTTCAGATAGTTTTTCAGAATGAGGCTAACTCTAATATCTGGATTCAGAGTGAACCTTAATCCCCTCTCCTTCTTTGTACTCCTCAAGAACAAAGGCTCAAATCTCCCATATAGACTCACCAGCTGGTCGAACTTCAATAGAAGGTTATCTCCACTTATGTTAGCTATATTTCCAGGCAGCAACGTTTGGATTTGGAAGGAAGTAAGCATAGGCGGCAAGCTTATTCTTCATCAATAAATAAAAGGGACCCTTATTGCTTTAAGAATTTTAAACAGGCTCTCCCTATGGTTAAGGGGTACGTCGATTGTATGAGGAAGTGTGGAGTTAACTTGTTGGGTCTTAAATTCAAATTTCCACTTATTTGGTTGCCAACAAGGCCATATAGGGATGAAGTTTCATTAACAAAGGAATAAGAGAAGCAACATTGGAAATATTGGGTTTCCCATAATGGATATCTATATGGGAGGGAACCACCTGAATCCTCCTACAGCTTTTCATCTATCCATGAACGAGGTACAGTTCCAGAATATGATTCAAACTAGTGGAGGTTGTTGCACAAGGAAATGCAACAGAGATGTTGGGGGGAGATGTTGGGTCTAAAAATTCACCTTTTCAACCACATCCATTATACCCTGTTTGTCTTGTCTTACTCCATTCTGCGCACCAAACAAACGTTATTTCCTCACTTGAGCCCTAAATATTCACAGGAATGATTAATTATTGTTTCATCCTATTAATGGTTATGATTGCTATGATTTTACAAATATAGTTCAAGCTGTGAGAGAATACAAGTGTAGCAGTCCAAGTGGTCCAAAGAGGAGATGAGAATTTACTACTAGCTGTGACCTACCAGTCCCATCTCTACACTTGGATCCAACCAAGGGTCATCATTCCACGTGGGTTGCAACAGGCATGGCTGTAACATACTTAGCTGCAACAACGCATCGCTTTTTAAAGTTATATGCAATCAGTGGGGCATCTCTTAAATTGGTTATGTTATTGATTTAATGGCTCGAGTAAGAGAATTTCCTATATTCCCTGCTTCTATTTAATTCCACCCACAACTGCAACAATGCATGTAACAGGGCACCTTGAAGATTGTACATTTTCATGGATGCCCGATATTAGTGGGTGAGGGTTACAATTGTTGATGTATAATTATTGGGAAACATTCAGAGCTAGGGGTTGGATAATATCATATTTTACTGTGTGAGTTGTATTAGAGACAGTACTTTCATTCCACCATTTTAATACAAGGATCAGGATCCTTCATATCTCTCTTTTTTAACTTGTGTTATTTTCGGCGTCTCTGTTCTAAGGCTGGGCCCGCATTCCCACAGAGATCGCTGAGTTAATTAGATGTTTTGATTATTTGGTTGTGTGTTGTGGAAGTTACATTAGATTCATTCTTTTTTAGTAGCTGAAACAATAATGTTCAATTATTGTTTTTCCTTGAATAGTCAGTATTTTCATTTCCTTTAAGCTGCAGCAGTGTGGTGTGATAGTCGACTATGTAGGTTAATTTCCTTTATGCATGTGTGTGATAGTTGTAACAGTCAATATCTTCCTCAGTTCTTTTCAATTACTTGTCTTTCCTAGGTTTGCTAATTTAGATAGACTATAGCTTAGAGTTGTTCTATTCAATTCTTATTATTTCCTATTTCTAGATTAAGGTTGGATTAAACTAGTCATAATGGATCTGCATATAGTCTAGTAAATTAGTATTTAGCTTCTTGCAAAAGTAAGTCTAGATATTTATTTCATGAATCATTCATTGCTGGATTGAAGTTGTAGGAAGATGATTGCAATTCTGAATTTTTAGATAGGTAGTTTATATCAGTTTAATTATGGGAGGAGTTTGACTAAATAGATAAGTAGGATAGTTTATTCAGTTCATCAACTACTTAGTGTTTAAGCACAGACAGTGTGAATTATCATTGAAATAAAAATAATTCCCTGGGTTGACAATTTATATTGAGTATTATGCATGATGGTTTTAATTAACTAGCATATAGAGTGACCAACGCATTGCACACCCAATCCCCAAAGAAAAAACAACATCCCTAGCGGAGTCGCGAATTCTGTTATGGAGAGAAAATTCCTATGGATTGGGGTAGACCACAACAAATTGAATGACACCACAAATCAATCCATTCCAATATGTAAGAGAAATAAATACATATAACACTAAGGAAAATGAAGCATAATGTATTCTGGACGGTTGATGTAGATCCCCATTGAGATTTTCAGATGCGCTTTCATTCACAATTCGCTCTCAGCAACATACAACAAGACAAGCATGCTATATATCAAAGTGTTATTCCTACACTAGCATATATAAACCATCATGTATAAGAAAATATAACTACATCCATGGACAAAATATTCATATATATACAGATGTAATGAATGAGAAATGGATATTTCTATTAATAATAAATAGAGATAAATTAGTGACAAACTCTTTTGGCACCCCTCGTCGAAATCGAGAAATCGATTCCTCCACCTGGGCCTCCACCACTTCAATCCTCCATATCAATGGAAATCTTAAAAAATAAAGGAAATCTAGGGAAGAACACCAATGTGTGCTCCAAAGGGACAAATGTATGTAGACTCAAGAATAAACAACTGAGGAAACAATGAACTATAGTTTCCTTTCTCTCCAAATTCTCCTACTTCAATGACTCCAAGAGGCTCAATATATAGCCCTCTAATAGGCAATGGAGGGTCAAGTCCAAGAATTTTATAGGCATATGGAAGGCCAAGAGTCAATCTATTTGGGACTCAATGAGGAAAACTCCAAAAAAATTTGTTTTTATGCACATTTCCTGATGTACGTGGTTATTGGCTCAAAATTTGCGTGTACATGGATGTATTGGATTCAAAGTCACGTATACACATAAATAGGTGTTTTTTAGGGAATTTCTTGATTCATCAAAGTATAACTTGAGTAAGGGAGGTCCAATGAGTCTGCAGAGGAACATGGAAGGCCACAAAGGTGTGATATACCCAGTGTGGTAAAATTAGCTATAACACATACCATCTTTACAAGCTCAGCTAAAGGTTTTCTCGATTTTCATTCCAAAGGAGGTCTTAGGAAAAGGTGTCTAAGTTTATACTCATTCTTCTCAGAATTTTTAAAAGGATGTAGTGGTGGAGTATATTCTTTTGTTTCACTAACAGAACTCATAAGTATCTCCAAAACTCATTTATGTAAGCTTTTGAAGACTTAATAAGATTGGCCTTCTCATTGAGTCTCGTAGATGTATCCCAAGAGGGGTGAAATCCGTTATCATATGTTGTATAAACTTTTATGGTATGCATACTTTTTTATTTGATTATTTGGTTTCATTAAGCACTTAAAAATGTATTTTAAAAATCCCTTTTATGAAGATAAGCATTCAAATTTCATATGCAATTTTAATGGTTAAAAAGGTCCTAAAATTTTCAGATCAAGTTTTGTATCAGAGGAGATTAACCATTGCATTGTGAGTTTGTGAATGTTAACAAGATAAACGCTTCAGCATGGTGAAGGAGAACTTCAGGAATTTGTTCCAACAATTTGTTCAGAAAGAGGTATAATGGCTTCACCAGAAGGAGAAGATGTGGATTCTTCAATCCCATCTCAAGGAGAAATTCTCAAAGCTTTCATGAGGATGAAAAAAATGGTGGAAGAGATTTATCAATATGGAAATAAGGGATAAAAATGTGTCCCATATCATATTCAATTTAAAAGATAAGGAGGTGGTGAGGACCCTCCTAAAACTCCACCATCTTCACTGGATTTTATTGATGGTTGTTTACATTCTCCATTTGAAAAGCAAAACAAATCTATTGAAAAAAGATGATTTTAACATGCCTCAGTTAAATATTGATATTACGTTTGAATTATCTATTTACAATGGAGAACTTAATGCCGAGAAACTGGATAAATGGATTTGTCAAATATAATTTTATTGTAGGATTCAAAAATTCACTAAACATAGCATCAAAACTCAGTTCGATTCTCTCTGAACTGTAGGGACCTCTCTCGTATGGTGGGAGAGAAAAAATAAGAGGATCTTGCCACAAAAGGTAAAATTATTTCTTCTTGGTATGAGTTTACTTCAAAGCTAAAAAGGAAGTTCTAACCGTTGGGATATATGTAGCAAGATATGATGAATTGGCAGAACTTGAGGCAAGGTAAAGGACAAAGTGTTCAAGAATACACACGAGATTTAAAAAAAATAAATTTGGTGCTTGGTATACCTCTCTACACTTAATAAACTCTTCTCAATTATATAGGAGGATTACATAGTTATTTGTGTCATATGACACTTATGTTTAATCTGACTAACCTTGATGAGGTATGTGTTCAAATGATTCATATGGATTCCAAGGGGAAGAATACAAATGAAAACGTTTCCAAGAAATATTCCAAACCAAATGGAAACAAATTCAAATGGAAAGGGTAACATAAGCATACAACTACAATGAATAAAGAAGGAGAAAAACCTATGTGCAAACATTTCCAGAAAAAGGGTCATGATGAATCCAAATGTTGGAAACTTCACCCCGAACTCAAGCCTGGGATGTTTCAGAATAAGGAAGACAAGAATACCATTGTTGCAGCAATCTATATTTGGGATATCAATATTAGGATGAAACTAATATTGTTTCTATGGGAATTCAAAGTAAAAATCCTTCTACTTCTATTTCAAAGCATGGACCTGTTGTTGATGAAAGAAAGAGAAGTGACCTATTTCATATGAGGGTAATTTCTAAACATACAAAGATTGATGTTATTTTTTATAGTGGGTCACAAGAAAACCTTATTTAAGAAGAGATAGTTAAAAAACTTCATTTGGAAACTAAGTTACACCCTAATCAATATCCACTTGGATGGCTATGTGATAATGCAAAACTGCAAGTTACAAAACAGTGTAGACTTAGATTTGCTATTACTTGTGTATTTGTTGATGAAGTTGATCAAGTTGTGGTCCCGTTATATTTTTTTGGTATTGTGTTGGGTAGTCCTTATCTTTATGATAGGAAGGCTATCTTTTACAAGTAAGATAATAGGTATCAGCTCACCAAAGATGGCATTGAATATGTTGTTGGTGCACACCGCATAAAAACTAATATTTCTTTGGTTTCTCTAAATCAAATGAAGAGGATAGTAAATTCTAGTAATAATTTTGTTTCTATGATAGTTAAAGCAAAGGATGTTGTTCAAAATGAATCTTTAAATGGATGTGATCCAAAACTAAAAAATGAATTAACTAAAGTTGTATCTGATTATGATATCTTATTTCAAGAACCAAAAGGATTTCCTCCTAAAAGAGAAATCCAAGATGAGATCCACTTACAACAAGATGAACCTCTTCCTAACATTCACATGTGCAGGTCTTAAGTAATTGAAAATGCAAAGATAAAGAAGCAAGTTCGGGAATTGCTTGAAAGAGGAGGCATTCGTCCAAGTTCGTCTCTATGTGCTTCACCAATTTTTGTGTTTCCAAAGAAGCATGGAACATGGTGCATGTGCATAGATTACAAGGCACTAAACCAAATTACAATTAATAACACGAATTGTCTTCCCTTAATTGATGATCTATTGGATCAACTCAACAATGAAATTTTTTCACTGAGTTAGACTTGCGAAGCGGCTATCATCAAATTTGAATTCATGACAATGACATTTGGAATATTTCTTCCAAAACTAAGCAAGGATAGTATGAATTGATGGTAATGCCCTTTCATATCTCTAATGCACCCATAACATTTATGAGAGTGATGAATGATGTTTTTAGGCCCTTTATTGATGAGTTCGCCATAGTCTACTTAGATGATATTTTGATTTTTAGTCGTACTTGGGAAGAACATGGAAAACATGTGAAACAATTTTTTGATATACTTGTAAGGGAAAAATTGTACTTGAATATGTCCAAATGTGAGTTTGGGAAGAAATATTTAGTGTATTTGGGTTACATTGTAAGGGGTGGTGAACTTAGAATTGATCTGTATAAAGTGGAGGTCATTGTAAATTGGACTAAGAAAAATAATGTAACTGATATTAGAATTTTATTGGGAGCATCCCAATATTAGAGGAAGTTAATTGTGAACTTCTCCTTCATAGATTCACCATTACATGCTTTGACAAGCATGAACAAAGAATTTTAGTGGGAAGGAAAAAGAACGGATATCCTTCAACACACTAAAAGAAAATATTAGCACAACTCTAGTACTTGCATTGTCGACTCTACAATATCCATTGGAGATATATATTGATGCTAGTGGTTAATCCATGGGGGGATTCTTAATGAAACATAAAAAACTAGTATGCTATCACTCTAAAACCTTTTCTAAAGTTGTAATTAACCATCCTACCTACGATAAAAAATTGTATGCATTAGTACAAAGTGTAAAGAAGTGGAAACATTAACTAATGGGTAAATAAATAATTATACATATTGATCGTCAACCACTACAATATATTCAATCACAAAATAAGCTACAACAATCAAGGAATTTTAGGTGGATGTGTTTTCTACAATAGTTTCATATGTTTATAAAATATAAGAAAGGGATTCAGAACAAAGTTGTGGATATGCTATCAAGACCTCCAACAAATTCTTATATTGTCATTCAACAAATTCCTTTGGTGAATTCAAGTTATGTAGAACAACATACTAAGGATGAAGAATTTAAATAAGTAATATATGAATCACTAAGCCATGGATCTCAAAATGAAGAATTGGATTATCATATTCATGAAATTTGTTGTATCATCTTTGAAAAATATGTATTCCACAAAGTTAAGGAGTGCATATAATAAGAGAAGCTCATACTTCTCTCATTTAAGGGCATTTTGGTGTAGGAAAAACTTTAGTAAAATTGAAAAAGTTTTGCTATTGGGATTGGATGAATAATAATGTGTCCATTTATGTAAAATGATGTGTTATGGGTGCAACAAGTAATCCAAGTAATATAAAGTTAGGCTTGTACACTTCACTTCCAGTTCCTTCCCGCGCATGGGAAAGTGTGTCAATGGACTTTGAAGGAGGGTTACTAATGTCTATAAAGGGACATGATTAATTTTATGTTGTTGTGGATAGGTTAAGAAAAATGTGCATTCTCATTCCTTCTAAGAAACATGTCACATATGAGTTGATTGCTCATTTATTCTTTGAACATGTATGGGTTCATTTTATGTTACCTGCTTCTATTGTATTTGATTGTGATTCTGATTTCCTTGGAAAATTTTGGTCATATATAAGGGGACTTATGGACTCAAAGTTGATGAAAAGCACAAAATTCCATCCACAAATCGATAGATAAACTGAAGTGGTCAATTGGATCATGGTACATATTTTTTTATGGCCCGGGTTTGTAGGTGTTGGATAAAATACAAGAAAATCAACATGAGGAGATAGTCCAACTAGAAAGGCTTCAAGTAGATCCCACATAAACATGGTTCTATATGTAAGTTATTTGGGATGAATAACTCCTATGGATACAAGGCCTCCACTAGCACAAGGGTTTTCAGATCTGAATGGATTTGTTCTTCCTCTAGGGAAGATCTGGGAAAGTTTTACAGCAACCAGAGACTATATCTCTCTAAGAAAACTAAGATATTAGTTGTGAATAACTTTAAGTAGAAAAATTACAATGTATAAGTTATGACAAAGAAATAATAACACAATATATAGAAATATAGATCATGCATGTTCCCTTATGTCAACCTTGAATGAAACCGAAACAATAAAAATTGTACTTCTTTATCCAAAGTATTATATATGGATAACTGTTTTGTCAAAATAATACAAATTCAAAAATCAGTATGGGCATTAGTGATTGTTCAATAATTGTGAATAATGGAATATGAATTAAATAAAAACATTTATTCAACACATATTAAACACGTTAACATTTTAGTGAAACATCAATACATAAGTTAACATGTTTGATAAATAAGAAACCCGTGATCAATATATTAGGAAAATAGAAGAATGGCCAGAATTCATGAAAGAAATTTAATGAATAACCATAAACATGACGTAATAAACTGTGTAACGCTTATTAAAATTGTAACAAATTACAATCTTGCAAAAGTACATAGCATCCTTGGTATGTCCTTCGTGGTTCCTTCTCCTAGTGTCCCTTAGAATTACTCCCATGAGACCCCTCTTGGGAGACATTCTTCCCTTTAAATAATTATTACAATATTTTACAAATAAATAAATCCTCCCAAATGATGGGGTTACAAGATAACAATTTGAATATTTTCCAAGGGAAGACTACCACTTGGAAAATGCATCTAGGAAATCGTGTATGTCCTGATACTAAGTGTGTTCTAAATTTAGTTCAGCTTTGCAAATCAAGGATATGATATCCCTTTTCTTAACCTTTCCCCATTCTCAGAGGAAAAGGTCAATCCTCATATGTGATGTGAGAGGTGCCTCGATCCATTCCTTGTTTTTGTCCAGGTGACGCTGACTCATTCCCTGAATATGCTCCTTGGATTTTGAAAATTCACTCTCGATCTGTTCTATATTAATATTTGGAGGAATGGATTCATCAAGTGGATTTAGGAATGGAAGGTCCAAAAAACCTAGCAGATTTTCCTAAGAAAACCATCTCTTTTTACAGGCCACTTTTCCATCTCTAATGATCGACTCTACCAAGTCACAAACAATTTCCCACATTTCAATTGAAACCTATATCCTCTTCAATTTACCCTTGTCTGGGACTGGTAACTCATCAGTGTAGAAATCCAGGCCTGCAATAGATTAATTTCACCCACAGCAATTAACAATTGATCATGCAAAATTATCAACAATGGAGACTGAATATGGAGCTGTAACACAAAATTATATTAACTGAGTGTACAATAGACAACCCTATAATAACATAGGCTTCTGAATATATAGAATACATGAGCAAATCAAATGCATAAGGAAGCATCCAAATCTAGCATAAAGCAGGCTTACCCAAAATAGGTAAATCCCCCATAGGTGTAAAAAGCTGATCCCAAATCTATCAAGGACCCCACGAATTAGCAAGGGTACATAGGAAAGATAAAGAGTGGCCAAATGGCAGCTCATACATGCTTTTGCATGGAGGAAAGAGTGGAGGAGGAAGAGGCAACAAAGCTGATTCACCTCACCTAGTCTTGCTTTCCTATGTGCCTTAAAACACTGAAAAAGCAGGCAATAAAGCAGAAAAAGCAGAAGGGTGTCTAGGAGGCCAGGAATAAAGCATATTTGAC
>LPNX010181055.1:953033-975136 GCA_001517045.1 Pseudotsuga menziesii | reverse complement strand
GGTCAAATGGTAGCTCATACATTCTTTTGCATGGAGGAAAGAGTGGAGGAGGAAGAGGCAACAAAGCTGATTCACCTCACCTAGTCTTGCTTTCCTATGTGCATTAAAACACTGAAAAAGCAGGCAATAAAGCAGAAAAAGCAGAAGGGCACCTAGGAGGCCAGGAATAAAGCAGATTTGATTCCTAAGGCTTTCCCAAGTGCTACATGAGTCAATAATGGCAATTTTGACCTCTATGGATAGGCAATTAGCAACTTGCACATGGTGGGACTCATGGACTAGGCAAATAAGACAAAAATAAATGAAATAATGTCTAAGTGGGTAAATATTATGGGTTGATTATTCTAACAATCAGGTATGTCCTTGATGTTGGAGTATTGGTACAACCTCCACAGGGTATAACTATCGCACCTCTGGGAATATAAAATAAGTGGACTAACCACCACTCATGTTATAGGCCCTTGTGCTGGGTTTAAAATTTTCATCAACATATACAGGTTTTGGTGTAACGACAAACCTTACATGGTATCAGAGCATAGGTCTCAATTTCATTACCCCCAAGCTATGTTGGAGGTGAGGCGTTGGAGTATCGGTACAACCTCCACATGGTATAATCGTTGTACCTATGGGAATATAAAATAAGTGGACTAACCACCACTCCTAGTGATAGGGCCTTGTGCTGGGTTTCAAATGTTCATCAACATCTATATGTTTTCGTGTAACGCAAAACCTTACACTTGATATACTTTTGCTAGTCTACCAGAGTATCAAAAGCACTTGTTGCTTAATTCCTCCTTAGATTATGATCATGGAGGAGGTCAGAATGGTGCTCGAATGAATTGTATGTCTCTTGCATCTCATTAAATCCTTCAAAAATACTGATCTTTCTTTAATACAGATCATCATGAATTCTGCAATCCAACTATTTAAATTACTCCTTGGTAATTTTGGAGAACGAAGAAGTAAGAGACATGAATTTGAAATATTTCAACTACTCCTCAAGGGTAGAAACATTCTGAGTGTGCTAATCATTCACTTATTTTTATTCTTCAAGTTGTTTCTTGAGAATATCATTCTGACCTTGAATTTTCTTCAACTTCTCTTCATATTCATTCTTCAAATCCTTCAGTTCTCGTTGATGTTGTACATTTTCCTGAGCTTGTTACTGCTTGAACCTCTGCAACTCCTTCTCTTTTTCTTCAACATACTTGTTTTTTTTTTTTTTGTTGGCAAAGTGGTGGAACCCCCCTAACTAGCAGGGTTTCCATTGGCTGAGTGGCCACGAACCAGGGGCATCTAAGCCGTCAAAATCACCCGGGGATCGCACCCGGCCTGGACCGCACCAACCCTTAACATGGTTGGATTTTTGGTATCCGACGGGATTAGAACCGGTGACCTTCCAGCTTAGGGGGCGTCTTAACCATACCCCGCCACCAACTGTTCTACATCTCGCGGATTCTTCAACATACTTGTTGATAAACAAAACTAAATTGTAATTCTCTCCAGTGAAGGCCCCCATGGTAGTTGCAGTTTCTAAAGCTTCTTGTTTGACATCATTAGTCTCCCTCTTCCACATAATTTGGTTTGGCATTGAACCTTGCGTAAAGGTTCCTTCCCTAGATCTATTGGAGCCTTTCTTTACTATAGCCTTTTCCTTTCCGCTCCAAAAATATTGTCCTAATGAGACAACTAAATCCTCACCAAATTCAACCACCTCCTCTTTTATTGAGATGGTTCCTTCATGGATTGTAACTATGGCCGCATGTTGGGGAGTGTCAGCTGTAGGGATCGACATACTGATGGAGTACATGGTAGTAGAAGGTGTGGAGGTATAAGAGGTAATGGGTGAAAATATGGAAGTGGGGACAGATGAGATGGGTTGGGAATAAATGGAGGGGATGAAATAAATTTCTATATGTGAACCTAATGAATAGGTTTGTGAAGATGTGTAAGTGGCATGCAACTAAAATGGTGCTAAAAAAATAGGTAAAGTGGAAAAAGCAGTTTAAATAGGAATTTATATAGATACTGAAGGTGTACCATTAATGGAAGAAAGAATGTGGGAGAGGTTAATCTCTGAAAATGTATGTTGAGGAATGGCGGTTTCAAATGGATTCTGAGATGACTAGGTGGTTGAAAGAGTTGTTGGTAGGACAGTAGGAATGGTGAGAAGACATGAATAGGTGGAGGGAGAGATCTCATCCTTAAGGCCATTTTGGAAATATCCTGTACTTCAATATTCACAGGGGCAGTGGTGGATCAACTTGTTGAATTGGACAAACTTGTAGAATTGGTTTTGTTATCACTCATATTTTACCCCCTATTTTAAAAAGGTAAACCCCAAGGTAACCACAGAACCAATATTTAGGAAATAAAGTTGGCTTCTTCCTCTCCGGAAAGGGATCTCCTAGTAATTTTTCTCACATGCCAGATATATATAAACAAATGTAAAATTAAGATTGTTGTTGGTTGAAACAAATGTACATTGGGCATTGAGTCATAATGTGGAACAATATTATTAACAATGTTATTGCATGGGAAACTTTAACAGAGGGAAGGTAGCAATCTCATTATAGTCAGAATACTTTTGTCTAGAGATTATAGAGGAATTTAGAAACAATCCATTAATGTGGGAAGCTAACTGGGATGAATCCAACATTGAATTTACAGTGAACAAGTTTTGTGAATGTTTGAAAGTAATAGACATAGCATATTATTATGAATTTTTCACTATTGTAAACTCATTCAAACATGAAAAAGAAAACATAATGGAAGTATTAAACATTAAACACATGAACATTAGAGAAGGAAATACAGATTCTAATAAAGATAACACAGGAATATCTGAAAAAGGACAGCTTCATATATGTAATTTTATTAATCTCTGAAAGTATCGATTACAACGAAAAATATCACGGGTTCCCACCCTTGTTGTATCAAAAAATATTGTTCTTATACAAAATATCGCTCCATGAGTTGAATAACTAACTCCAAAAATAGGAAATAAATTCCTATTTACATATGTCATCTATATCTCCTAACTAATAACTGCTGCTGAAAATAAACTAAAAACTCCTAGTTAACTAGTTCTTCAAAAATAGTCTTCGATAGGTCTTCAACTATGTAGCTTGTATTCGGATATTCCATAATTTTAAACTGAGATCCACTGATAAAGAGATGGCATGTCCAGGATGGCCATTTCCTTTTCCAGCACTCTTAACTCCACGTGGTCTCTATATGAAAATTCTGGAAATTGTGCACATGTGGCTCTGAAGGAAAATATCATTTCAAAATCATCTGCCAACTTATCAACTATTGTATTTCCAGACAATGATTGTTGCATATCTTCAAATTTCCTATGGTCTAATATGCATTCAACCAACCGATCATGATATTATTTTTGGAAGAACATTTTTCCCTTTTCTTCCCAAAAGAAAGGTAGCCATTTTTTACATAAAGGTGAAAATGACTCAATAAACAATTTGATTTGATGGCTCATAATATCAATTTTTGCTTCCATGGTGTCCAAATGCTAGTGTTTACTCATGACCTTCCTCTCCCAACTGATGATGGAAATTATGTCATTGAAGTTTGTCGTTTTCAATTCATCTTTGGTTTTGTTATTTAGAAAATAAATCATGTTGTTAGCAGTCTCTATGGGCTTCTTATTCAATCCTTATTTGACTGTTGTTAAACTTTTCCTGGAATCCTGCATTACAATCTCCTTATCCAAAATATAATCTAAGGCATAATTTTAGCTTCCTTAGCTATAATTACATCCCAAATGATGTCTTTGACTCCTTGTACAAGAAGTTGTCTTGTCACTTGTTTTAATAAATTATCATTTTTATATGACAAATCTCTTCATTTGTTTTCCCAATCCTTTCTTTCTTATTCCCTTTTCATAGAAACATTTTCCAGGTTCTTATTCTGATTTTTCAAACCAACTATCTCCAAATCCCTCAAACTAACCTGAGACATAGTTTTTACAATAGAATTTGTATTGGTTTGTGTAGGAGGTGGAAGAATCTGCACTTCAAGATATTTTCCCTTTTCATTTAATTCTTTTTTCCATTTCTTCCTTCTTTTTCTTCAAAACCTTCTCATTCTCAACCAAAAGACCCATGTCTCATTCCCACTACTTCTTTTCTTCAACAAACTTTAAAAAAAATTATTTACAATCATTCAATTCATATTTTAGAGTTTCCTTTTTTTTCTCCCTCTCTATAAGCTTTGTACCTTGTATGAGCTGGGTAGATGGAATCTTCAATTTATTTTTAAGGAGATGAATAATGTTTTCTATCTCATTTAGCATATTTTGAGTTGTTTCTCCCTTATCAGCTTCATTATCAACAGTTAGTAAATCACCTTGAAGCTTCTTAATTTGCTGCTCATGAGATTTATTTTTTAATCTTTTATTATCTCAGCTGGTTATCAACTTTACTCTTGGCATATTTCATTATAGACACCTTTAAAGTGGCCTTCAGTAGGTCACTATAGATCACTTCCCTAGTTTGTTTGTGAATCTGAATCATATCACTTCCCCAGTTTGTTTGTGAAGTTGCTGAGATTCATCCTCATCTCAACAACTTTGTTCTTGGTGGATATTTCCAAGTTTAGGATGTTTTGACCATGATCTCTAATAGTAACCAAAGACACATGTTTTCTGGATATCTTTCTGACATCTGCATACATCTTAAGAGATTCATCTGTTGATATCTCTTTGTCATCTATGTAGTAGGGTTTTCACCCTTGTTACATGCAAGAGAACATCCCTTATGTCAATGAGACAGGAGGTTAGAGTTTGTGGAAAAGGAGCTACAACAAACAATAAGATTAGTAAACAAAAAACCAGTAAGCAAATACAACTAAACTAAATAAACAAAAAACATGACAAGTATACCTTCTCTTTTTCTTGAAAACGGGCCATCGTGCCCCAAACTTGGAAATGGGCCGCCTCTCCACACGTTGGTTATTACGGAGGATGCCTCAATGTACCGAATGGGATATGGTGGGGCTATTGAATGATTTGAAAAATGACGTGAGTACTTTGAGAATATTGGTTTCTCACTGTACTCACAAAAAATAGAATAATGGGAGAAGGAGTAAGTGAATCTTGTGATGGATACCTCCACACTATTTTAGAGTTTTTTCTGTCCTTTTCTCTCTTTTAGGGTGTAGGAACCCTATTTAGGGTTTTAAGCCCTATTTAGGGTTTTAATCCTTTTTGGGTTTTTAATCATGTTTTGTGTTTTAGCCCTTTTTGGGCTTTTTAGCTCCTTTGTGAGATTTTTTGGCCTTTTTGTGGGTTTGTTGGCCTTTTGTCGGTTTTTTGGCCTTTTTGAGATAGAATGAAGGTAAACCATACTTGTGAAGGTCAAAGGTAAGGAAAAATGGTAGGGAAAATGATGAATGTATGTGGTTTAGACCATATAGAGCTAGGTGAGCATTTTTTGTGTTAACATATTGCCCCCTGATGTGTGAGGGAAGGAGCTCATCATATGGCCGAGATACATCATAGGATCATGGGGATAGTGGAGAGACCTACAAAGAAGTGACGCTTCCTCATTTGAACCATAGTGGATTTTGTTTTTTGTATTAATATTGGTTCCCAACAATGGGTGAGATACAAAGAATGTGTGACATGTATATGGATGAGGCAGGCATACCCATGCTCATAACAATGCCAAAAGAATAAATAATGGGATCAAGGTTCAAAAAATATGAGAGCCGATCAATACATATACAACTGATGTTACACAATGGTGGCCTCTATGAGAGGTTGAATATCCTGCTGATATGAAGAAATGATACTTAAGAACAATGACATTCTCTTGGAATGCAATATATTCATAACTGATTCTCTGCTAAAACGGGAAGTGTACATAACTGGAGGGATTCCATGATGGGGAGTCAAAATCTCTGTGGTACATTATGCCACATCAATACTAGAGCTACATAGAATCACTTATATGGGGATTCGAAACAATGTTTCCAACACAAACGAAAAATCACAAGGGACATGAAACTATCTAGGTCCCATATTAGGCTCACCAATGTGCTAGAGTCTGGTGACAACCGGGGTCTCCAATAAAATAATGCATGGACCAATATCCTGAATGAATCTTGATGGTGAGATGATGTAGCTGAAGTCGATCATGTGAGACACAACCATCCCGAGAGGCACTAATGACTCCTCTCAAGTGGTCCAAGGAACTCATCAATAAGGTGAATAAAATGAGGATACAGGGAACTCTGGGTTTATCCTCTGGAATAGATGTGTTTACGTCGGTAGAGGGAGACCTGCAACTAATCAAGGAAATAATGTTTCCTTGAAAAGAATCACAAGAGGGATTATCAAAGATGTGGGACAATATGGGGACTAGCACACTGAATGGGGGAACAGGTGCAAGGGAAAAAGGGGGACTCAAACTTTCTTTGTTAAGAGTATGATGGCAGGGCTAGTGTGGAAGTAAATGAAAGTGAATCATGGGATAGGGATGATAGTTATCATACCAGGAATGTAACTACAAATAGGAAATACTAACGGAAGTAATTGGAATACTCAGGGGATCCAAGGAAAACTCATTGTAGAATGCTCTTAACAAAGGTTACCCAATGGGGGGGGAATCTTCCAAACCGTAATATAGAGTGGCGTCAAAAGACACCATTATGACACGATCTCATGGATTTTTAGCGAGCCCAAGAAAGTAAATGCTTGATGGTGTTTTCATATTTAGAGAGTCTGAAAATAGGAAGATGACTCCAGTGTGGTATCTTTTTCGTATGTAGTCTCTTGAGCCCGAAAAAGGATAAAAGTATGTACAGGGGAGCTCTCCCAACCTTTGGCATAGGAATAAGTTTTTACCATGTGTAGTCCAATTAGGCCGAAAAAGGTTAAACTTACACTAGTAGGATGGTCATTCAAATACTTTTACGAGCATGAATGAAACCAAGTTTGCTTAGAAATATTTTCTTGATGGGAAGACTGGAAAAGAGCTTAAAGACAACCCATGATGATATTTTTTGTAAATTTTGGTCCCAATGCCTGAGAAAGAATAAAAGGATGCAAAGGGAAACATTCCTATCACGAGTGTGCCAAGCTGGTCCTTTTCTTATGATAGGATACATAGTCCAAAAAAGGAGGTGAACAAGGCTACATAGTCGCCCTTTAAAATTATTTAACGAGAGTGAATGGAAGCAAGCGTGCTCGATGATATTTTAATTCTTTCAAGAGTTAGAAAAGAGCTTAACAGAAACTCCAAAATGGTCAATCAAGAAAGGGGGAAATGTTTAATTAATGGAAATAGGTTATGTTGTGTACATGTATTATGGGAATAAATGAAGAGCATTGGTGGGGGCCCCTTGCAAGATGATGGATGGTGCTAAAACATGGCCAATTGTACAGTATGGATGGAATGAGTGGATCATAAACATGATAATACATACAAGGGAGATTCATGTGATGGCACGTAAATCAGGGTGAATTCAAGAAAATAGCTTAAAAAATCACAGTGAGATCACGAGACGAGGGTATCATCACAAGACAAAGGGTGGAAAACTGAACCTGATGGTGTGAACGACATCTCAAATGGACTCTAGATGACTCTGACTAGCAGCTAGTGGTGATGCCCCTAGTGCAGTGGTGCATGGGTAAAAAGTAAACCAAATGGAGGCCTATGGGTATAGAGCTAGCTCAACGTGCTATGTGTGAATCGTGTGGTGGCACACAAATCGACCTGAATTTGGGAAATGGCCCAAAGAAATTAGGGAGGGAGTCAGTATCGTACAGATCATCTCTTCACCCGAGATATTTTTGCACAGTAGTGGCAGCTTCCTATCCTCATAGATGATGATCCATACATGAGGATGGAATACTGAGGAGATCCTAGAGACACTTTGACCTATAGTAAAGGTCTAGGGACCTGACAATATGCTATCATAGTGGTATCTAGATCATAGGTATGACATACTATGTGCATGTGCAGACATGGGACCACACCCTCCAGCAGGGTATGAATGATGCAAGGACAAGGTAGAGCATTAGGGAAAATTTCAACTCAAAATGGGCCTCCTAAGGAAAATTAATAAAATAATATTTATTAATTTTGGAGGAAGAAAAGGAAAAACTACTTTTTTGTTCATATTTTCAACATATCTCCCTGTATTTTTACTCAAATTTTGATTGGGAGATCGCATTAGATGTGGAATTAAATTCCGCATCCAACGAGATCTCTCAATCAAAATTTCAGTAAAAACACAGGGAGACATTCCAAAAATATGAACAAAAAAAAAGTAGTTTTTTTATGATACCTATCCCCAAATTTGTATTAAAAAATTGTTTAAGAGGTGCTCCCTTTTTTAATTTTAAAGCATTTTGATTGGCTAATACATGCTGACATGGAATTTGTATTGTTTTTTGAAGGCCCATTTTAAATTGAAATTTCCTCTAATGGTTACATCCACCTGTTCATGTGCAAATGATGCGAGAGAGTGCTATAGTGGACTCACTGCAAATAGATGTGGAGCAAATAATGGAGGGGGTCACGGAATCATGATAAAAATGATGTAAAACAAAAAATTAAAACTATGCCCCAAGTGTCGCATGGTGAGTGACTCAGGCATAGGACCTCCAGCAGAGGAAATTGGCCTTTCCTTGGAGACTCTAAAGTTGGCACAAAGTATGTGGGGGAGGAATCTAGAATTCAATGGGAAGAACTAACTCTACGCCATGGGATAAGTGAAATGGGGTAAAATCAGTGGTGGTTTTGATGATGTCTCCATCATCGTAAAAGTAGTGTTGGGATAGATCAGGTGGATCTTCCATGACCGGGGAGACGAAAGGAGTACTGGAACTAGAGATCATGTAGATGGTGTTGGTTTTTTCCGAGGAATAAATCGGAGGGTGAATTTCTTCAAGGAAGGTGGTTTTGGACTCATGAGAGTGTTTCGAAAGGTCGCAAAGGGAAGCCTGATACTCAGCCAAGTCTGGGCAATGGTGAGATTAATGGCCATACAATCCAAAAATTTTGTACGCCTGGTTTGTCCTCAAATACTTATTCTTAGCTACTGGCGGAGTTGAGACGATGACTACTGGAGTGTCGTTGACTGTATCAATAGCATTTATGTGTGTGCACATGATAGGTATCTCTAGACAATTTTGGGTTGTGTGCCATAGGGATGTCATATAATGCACAAGGGAGAGCCGACTGAGGTTCAGTTGTTCTTTTGGTGGACTTTCCCCCAGTATTCTTTGGGAAAGAAGGGGCAGGCTTGGGAATCGATAGCGTATTTAAAGGGACAGGGGGAGGGTGTGAATTTAACGCAATAGGTTGGACGGGATTCAACACAAACTAAGGCATTGGAGTTGGGGTTGGTGGTTCAAGGTACCACACAGGAATCCCCAACGTAAAGTTAGGTAAATTAAGAGTATCCATTACACGCTTTCTCACAATGCCGGATGGCGGGAATAGGAAGGGGATCGTGTGGATTGCCAATGAACCTCACTGATTCCTAGGTGACACTGGTTGGTGTTGTGACTAATTTTGTGGTGCGATCAGGATGGTACTTGATGAGATAGTACAAAAGTCTGATGTGTCAGAAAACATAGGGGGAGGTGGTAAAGAAGGGAATGTGGTCGTCATACGTGTGTCGGCAAGAAATCTCGGTCCCACAACAGATAAGGAAGGGATGGATATGTTGTCGATGGTAGTATCAATGGTAGGGATGACATGTTTCGGTGTCGCTGGTCCTTGTGGATTGTAGTAAGTTAACTGGTATACTTTCACGATCTTTCCATCATGAGGGAACATAAGAAGTCGAAAGATGATGGATTTGTTGGGTATATGTTATATTCTTTGCATGTACATATGGAGGGGAGGTGTACATGTTAGCACTGAAGCTCGGAGATCCAAAAGGCACCTTCAACAGAAACAGGCCGTAGGCCCTCTTTCCGTTCGAAAATGGCCGTTAGGCCATTTCCTATGCGAGTGCAACGAGGAATTTTTTTTGGCTATTTATAGATTTTATGGCTATTTACAGCTGTTTATGGCTATTTTTAGAAGTTGTCTAAAAATATGTAACTTAATCCTGGTTAAGGGATTGGAGTCTTTTTCTAATATGGGTTAATGGATTAGGGTATTTGGATGTTGCGTAATACCTATATTTTGTATTGTGAGGATCTCATAATGTAATGAAGAGAAAAGAGGAGGTGTGGCTCCAAGGTTTTCTGGTTTTCTCGGTTAAGGGTTTCTAGGGTAAATCTCTTTGTTTATGTGTGAATGATGTGTTGTGATCTCTATTTTTCTTAAAAGAATATATGCTTTGCTTCTCTACATAGGTTTAAAACTTTCATGTGGTATCAGAGCTCGATTTTGGCATCAGGGGGATGCCTTTGCTGCTAAGGGTTTGACGCAGTTGATAGATCTCGAGTCTATGATAAACCTGGGTTCAGTGGGAGCTTTGCAGTGTTGATTTGTGAATTGAAAGAGAATGGCGAGCACTTCAAGAATTGAGATCGAGAAATTTAACAACCAGAATTTTGAGCTATGGAAGCTCAAAATGGAGGATCTTTTGGTAAATCGGGAACAGTGGATTGCTATGGATCCGAGTACAAAGCCCACTGCAACGTCACAAGAATATTGGGATAAATTAGAAATAAGGGTGAGGAGTACAATATGATTATGCTTATCAAACTCTGTGTTTTTGAACGTATCTGGTGAAGATAGTGCAATAAATCTATGGGAAAAACTAGGGAGTTTGTATCAATCAAAATCCATTGTGAACAAGCTGTTTCTACAAAAGAAGTTGTTTCACCTTAGAATGGACGAGAATGACATTGCAACAGAGCATTTGAATGTCTACAATACTCTGGTAAGTTAGATAACCTCTATTGGCATTAAAATGGTTGAAGAAGATAAATGTATTACATTACTGTGTTCTTTGTCGGATTCCTGGGACAACCTAATTGTTGCAATAGGTAGTTTTAGCCAGGCGACCTTAAAATTTGATGAAACTATGTCATCCCTACTATCAGAAGATATGAGGTGGAAAACCATGGATAATCATAGCATGGATTCCTTGTCTATGAGAGTTTTCCCCTAGGAGAGAAACAAAAATAAAGGATCTGGGGGGAGATCTAAATCCCCAGGAAAAGGAATAAGAAAGTTGTTGGAAATGCGGTAAAGTTGGGAACTATAAAAATGATTATAGATCTAAGAATGTTCAGAAAGCAAAGGGATATGAGGATACCCCTTCCACAGAAGTGAAGAACTCCTTAGAAGAAGGAGGGGACGTGTACCTAGCTTCCATGGGTAATCCTTTAGAACGTGATACATGGTTGATTGAATCAGGTGCGTCATGTCATATGACCCCTCATAGGGAGTGGTTCTGTGAATATGAAAAGTACAATGGAGGAGATGTGTACATGGGAGATGATTCACCAGCCAGTATAATTAGATGTGGTAGATTCAAGCTAAAACTGAAGGATGGAAGGATTATAACTCTACCTGGAGTGCTACACATTCCAAATCTAGCAAGAAACTTGATATCTGTCGGAAAGATGGATGTTGCAGGTGTAAAGACTATGTGTGGAGATGGTGGTTACAAAATGGTTGGAGGATCAATGGTATTGATTAGGGGAGTTTGGTATGGAACTTTGTACAAACTATTGGGAAAAACCATCATTGATGAATGTAACAATTTTGTTGTGCTGGAGGAAGGAGGTAAAGATGACAAAACCCCGACTGCATCAGAAGGAAAGACAATGTTGTGGCATCAAAGAATGGGGAATATCAGAGAAAAGGGACTTAGAGCATTACAAGGTAAAGGTATGGTTGAAGGTATCACTGATTGCACTCTGGATTTTGATTTCTGTGAACATTGCATATATGGAAAACAAAATCGAGTAAGATTTGCAGCTGGTGCTACAAGAGCAAAGGGAATTCTAGAATTAATACATAGTGATGTGTTTGGACCTGTTCCTATTCCATCATTAGGAAAATATGTGTATGATGTTTCATTTATAGATGATTTCTCAAGGAACATATGGATTTATTTCCTTCGAAAGAAATTTGAAGTATTTTCCAAATTTAAAGATTTTAAGGCTCTTGTAGAAAATTAGTAAGAAAAGAAAATAAAGGTGTTGAGGATAGATAATGGTGAAGAGTTCTGTGGGAATGAATTTGAGGACTTTTGTAAGAAGTGTGGAATAGCAAGGAAAAAGAATACTCCATACATACCTCAACAGAATGGAGTTGCTGAGAGGATGAATAGGACATTGATAGAAAAGGCAAGGAGCATGCTAAGCAGTGTTGGGATAGGACAAGAATTATGGGTAGAAGTAGTGGAGACAGCATGTTACTTGGTAAAACGATCACCCACATCAGCAATGATTGATAAAACACCACAAGAGGTATGGACTGGTAAGAAAACCTCTATTAAGCATATGAAAATTTTTGGTTGTGATGCTAATGTACATGTTCCAAAGGAGAAAAGGAGCAAGTTGGATAACAAAGCTGAGAAGTGTATCTTTATTGGCTATAAAGATGGTATGAAAGGGTATAAGCTTTGGAATCCTATAACTAAGAATACTGTTTAAAGTCAAGATGTTGTGTTTCGAGAGGTCAAAGAAGTCCCCAGATAGGAAGTGAATCCAATGGAAAAGGAACCAGAGAAAATAGAGTTTAAGTTAGAAAGTGAAGAATCTGACTCAATAGAAGAAGCAGAATCAGAAGAAGAAGAACCTCATACTCGAGTTTTGAGGAGATCATCTCAAGAAATAAGGTAGCAAGAAAGGTATTCCCCTCCTGATTTTCACTCTCATTTTTCTATGTCTATTACTAATGATGATCCTAGAAATGTGAAGGAAGCTATTAATTCAGAGGATAGTGATCTCTGGAAAAAAGGCCATGGATGAAGAAATGGATTCCTTGGACAAAAATGAAGCTTGGAAGCTAGTCTCGTTACCAGTTGGGAGAAAAGCCATTGGGAGGAAATGGATATTTAAAAAGAAGTTGAATGCAGAAGGTAAAGTGGATAAGTATAAATCCTGCTTGGTAGAAAAGGGATATTCTCAGGTAGAGGTGATTGATTTTGGTGAAATATTCTCTCCAGTTGCAAAATTAACTTCTATTAGATTTCTTCTTTCTATCCCTGCTGCTTTTGATCTTGAAGTAGAGAAGATGGATGTGAAGACAACATTCTTACATGGGGATCTGGAAGAAGAAATATACACGAAACAACCAGAAGGGTTCATAGTAAAGGGAAAGAATGAGTTGGTATGTAAACTAAAGAAGTCCCTTTATGGTCTAAAGCAATCTCCAAGGATGTGGTACCAAAAGTTTGACACATACATACTTGGATTGGAGTTTGTGAGAAGCAAAGTTGATCACTGTGTATATTCCAAACAGCTTGGTGATCACTTCATTAACATAGTTCTGTATGTTGATGACATGTTGTTGATTGGAAACAACAAATATGTTATAAAGGAGGTGAAGTCTCAATTTTCCTCCAAGTTTGATATGAAAGATCTCAGTCCTGCAAACTTCATTCTGGGAATGGAGATAAGAAGAGATCGTGCAAACAAAATGATCAGTTTAAATCAAAGAAAATATGTTGAGATGGTACTAAAGAGATTTAACATGTAGGAAAGTAATATGGCCAAGGTTTCTATTCCTGTAGGTGTAAAGTTATCTGTAGGGAAATGTCCCAAGACACAGGAAGAAGAAGAAGACATGTCACAGGTTCCATATGCCATATGTAGTTGGTAGTTTGATGTATGCAATGATCTGTACAAGACCAGAGATTGCTCATGCAGTGGGAGTTTTGAGCAAATATATGTCAAAACTAGGAAAGGAGCATTGGACAGTTGTAAAGAGGGTCTTCAGATATTTGTGACACCACAGATTATGCAATCTGCTACCAAGGAAGGCCTGGACAAGATAGAGTAATAAATGTACATGGATTTATTGATGCAGACTAGGCTAGAGACCTTGATCATAGAAGATCTACAAGTGGGTATGTGTTTAACCTATTTGGAGGAGCTATCAGTTGGATGAGCAAGAGACAAGTTGTAGTTGCACTCTCAACTACAGAAGATGAATACATGGCAGCCACTCATGCAAGCAAAGAAGTTGTGTGGTTGCAAAGATTGTGTTCAGGCATTGGGTTTTTACGGAAAGGTGTCAAGTTAGAATGTGATAGCCAAAGTGCAATATTCCTCGAAAACAACCCTGCTTATCATGCTAAGACAAAGCATATTGATGTGCAATATCACTTTTTGAGAGATATGGATGAAGAAAAGAAGGTGCTGCTAGAGAAGGTTGACATTGTGAAAAATGTTGTAGACTCATTAACAAAGTCTATTAGTATAGAGAAGTTCTCTTGGTGTAGAGAATCTATGGGCATTGATGCCCTGAACCTGTGACTTTATTAGTACATAACTCATTCCTATGCAAAGGAAACAACAAGTGGGAGAATGTTGGGTATATGTTATATTATTTTCATGTGCGTATGGAGGGGAGGTGCGCATGTCAGTGCTGCAGCTCACCGATCCCAAAGGCACCTTCGATGGAAACAGGCCGTAAGCCTTGCTTTCCTTTGGAAATGGCTGTTAGGATATTTTTAGAAGTTGTCTAAAATTATCTAACTTAATCTCGATTAAGGGATTAGAGTCTTTTTCTAATATGGGTTAACAGATTAGGGTATTTGGATGTTGCGGAATACCTATATTTTGTATTGTGAGGATCTCATAATGTAATGAAGAGAAAATAGGAGGTGTGGCTCCAAGGTTTTCTGGTTTTCCCTATTAAGGGTTTCCAGGGTAAATATCTGTGTTTATGTGTGAATGACGTGTTGTGATATCTATTTTTCTTAAAATAATCTATGCTTTGCTTCTCTGCACAGGTTTAAAACTTATAGGATTCCATGACTCTCATGGCATACATGTAGCTACGTCCCAGGATGAGGTTAACATCAAGTTGGGCATTAATAACCTCTATGTCAATCAAAATTGTTTTATCGGCTAATGAAATAGGAACATTTGGGAGAATTCCCTGGGCCTTTGTAGAGAAACCATGATAGGCGCAGAGGGCAATAGTGGACGGTTGGAGGGTAGGGGACCCAATTTTATGCTAGAGAAAGTTGACATGACATAGGTATATTCCCCTTCATTAATGATACATCGATGTATGACCAAATTCAGAATTGAGACCGAAATTTGGAAGGTGATGGTGGATGGAATTCTGGGCTCTCCTTGATCTAGATCAAATGTGATCAACCTAGAGTTGGAGGGATACACAACACCAAGTGATGATAACAGTGATTTTTGCTCTATCAGGCATGTTTTGAGCACTTCTAGAGCTAACATGGTTATAGATGATTGGGCTAAGTCATCAACAATGCTATAATTTAAGGCGGCTCAATCAGTTACATTGTTGGCAATATGTCGTACGGGAAACTATGGACCTTTGGATGTCCCATATGTGGGGGGTGTAGGTAAGTTGAGGGGAATGTTGGAATTTTTGGAGGTAGATGTCGTTGATGTGTCATCGGTGATTGTGGTGGAGCCATACTGGTTGCACCGAGTCTGAAGGTTGCTTCTTCGGTTTACAATGTCATCAGGTGGTGGACACCAGTCTTTGTAGGTGGAGCCACAGTGGGAGAAGGTGGGGCCAAGGGTACAGTTGCAACCAATCCTTGATGTGGTAATGGGTTTTGGAGCACCATAGGAGGAGGACCTGGTGGTGTTGGGTTGGGATGGGCCTCGACCTCAACATTGGAATCCTGCTAAGCTTTGTTTTGGAGAGACTGACAAGAACGACCCATGTCAGGGCACAAATGCATATAGTGATCGAAGGTGTTACACAAGGCACATAGATGATTAGTCCATAACTATGAGTTCTTTCCTTGTCGGTCTGGCTGTTAGGGATTCTATGCTAGTGGATTGGCACCAATGTTGTTGGGGTGTTAGGTTGTTGGCCACCTCCTTGCGGTTTATTGGTACCTCGGTTTCATCCTCGATTTTTTTTACCCTTCCCTTGTTGGTTGTTAGGGGCAGCTTGGTTGGGAAGGTTCTACTAAGTGAAAACCTATCCTATGGAAACTAGAGGGGATGGGGAAGAAGTTGGCGCTTGTTTCACTTATGGTGCATAATAGACCGGAGGAGCTGCAAATTCGTTCATTGGGCTCAAATATGATTGTGTTATCCAATTCGGCGCATGGGTGTGCTTATTTTGTGTGGGATGTGCATAGGAGGAGGAGGCTTCAGATTGAGCCATCATTCATGAATAGTCGGGGAAGTGGTTTGGTTGTGAAACATTATGCTTGTTTCCTCATTGAAGTGGAACCATAGGGGGTGTCATATAGTACTGAGGGTGTTGTGAGACAGAGTTGATGATACCATCTACAACATGGGATTCCCTCGACGTATTGCGATGGGAGGTGTTGGCATGAGAAGCATCTATTATGATGGTATATAAATACATAGACTAGGCATAGATTAAATGGAACTATTGGGCCTTTAAGATGGCCTCCTCCTCAATCTGGGGCCACTTAGAGGTGATGTCCTTGGCTATAGGTGGGAGCAAGGTTTTTAGGAACCAGTCAAGGAAAATCTTTTCATCCAATTCGATTTTGTATAGGATATGATGTCGTCGCCACTCATGGATGTGGTCGGCGATGTGAGTAGTTGTGTTCTGATGGAAGGATAGAAGGATATCCACTTCCTCATCATATCGAACAGGTAGTTGGAAGTATTGGAGGAATGTGGAGGCCAGTGAAAAGAATTCTGGGTAGGATGCATGTGGTAGTTCGATGTACCATTTCACTGCAACACCCATAAGTGTGTGTTGTAATAGCCTCAGTATAATGGAGTCATCCATAAAGTTGTTTGAGGAACACCATAAATGGAAAGAAATAATATGGTTTTGGGGGTCCTCATTCGCCTTTCCCGCAAACTTTGGTATGTCTGAAGGAAGTTTGGTTGGCATGGGAGGCCAATGAGGTTAATGACTAATGGAGTCATTAGTTAGCCTAGCCAAATATAGCAATTTAAGATGAGCCATAAATGGTAGATTAGACCCGAGGTTGGCTCGGGATGGACCAGAAATGGTGCCAGAGTTTGCAGGAGTATGAAGTCCATGCATGACTAGGGGTATCTAAGGTTGAAGTCCTATAGTAAGGATAGTTGGGATGGCCATGGAAGGGCAGCTGCCCCTAGGTATATAAGGTGGTACCGTAGGAATTGTGGTAGCTAGTGTGGGGCCATTACTAATGGGTAGCGCACCAACATTAGCATGCACAGTGGTGATGGTACAACTGATAGGGATACCTATGACAATGGGTGGCAAGGACATGGGTCCACCGTCACCTCCCCCTCCGAAGAAGGGATTGGGATTAGTGCCAGCCATGGGGCTAGAAGGTGCAGTGAACAGATTCGGTTCTGAGTGGTAGGATTTTGAATCGCAGTTAGAAGCTGTGTGTCCTTCTGAAGGTGAGGGTTGTCAAAAAGGGTTCCGACGATGACAGTATAAAGAACCAAATTGAGTGGAGTTCAACCTAAGCTGCTGGGAATACAGTGGTACATTATAGTAGTAAATGGTAGTGAATTTTGGACCCTATTTTAAATCAAATTCCTATTGGCTCAAAACGAGTCACTCGGTCACCAAGACTGCCTGAAGACAACGCTTTGGTTTTTTCCTCACAGGTGGGAATCTAGTCAATATAGTGGGGGTCGTTGCCCGTTTCGCTTGGAAATTCCTCTCATTGGCCAGCTACTTTGGGGTTCTCGTGGTACTCCTCATAATGATTTTTAGGTCAAATCCCAAGTACTTCCCATAGTTGTTGTAGATGAGACTTATGTCCCAAGCCAAAATGTTATTAAGTAGATCTGGTTACTTTTAAGGTTTCGCTCGGGGTCATCAACTGAGTTTGTTTGATTATCGGTGTGATTATGTGTGCACTTGTGTATAAAATTTTTTACTTTTACTTTCAAATATGAAATGACAATGGATTTCCTGCAATAAACAATAAAATGGATATACCAAAGAAGGTCTGAAAGGTGAAATCAAACCAAAACAAAGAGCATGACAGACAAGTGTTTGAAAATAGGTGACTAACAATAATGTTTGCAAACCAGTAGTGTGACTACCCCAAATTTGTATCCTTCAAATCAAAGAGGTATTTTTGGGATCTCAACAAAGTGGAAAAAATTCCACCCATAGATCTAGAGGTCAAATCCCAAGTGTTCGGTGCTTAGCAAGGAGGATGCGAACGTCGTGAGACCCCCAACGATCTACCACTCCCCGTATCTTCCAAATTCACTTGTTTTTTATTGAAAATAACAATAGTAAAGTGGATTCCTATTACTAAACTTACTTAACCCCCCGTCATATCTTAGAAGAACCCACAGGGTGATGACTGAGTAGAGGAGGAGGGGAAAAATACGTGGGTTAACTTCTAACCTTTTAAAATGCAATACAAAAATGTAAAGTACAAAAATAAACTTACAAATAGACTGGTCGCATGTGATAGGTCGATAGTTGCGATTGGGTCACTCAAATAGGAAAAACAGAGATGACTAGGCTCAGAAACAAAGAAGTCACACTTAACTAGTGCATAGCCACGACTGGGTCACACAAAAAGGAAAAACAAAGGCTAAAGGGTCATTGAAACTACAAAAATAGGAGAGAATTTTCCATGGTATGCAATTCACACTTTATGAGGGTAAATTCACAACTTGATTCGTAGGTTTGGGCCTGAAAAGTGTGACTGGGTCACGGGTTTTGGCCCAAAAGTCATGACTTGGGCTAGAAGTGGAAAAAATTAAAAAGAAAGTCGGCAAGGGCTAAGGGGGATAGGCACTAGTTCCATACAAGTTCGGATCGGCCTTGTGAGGGTCCTATTAGTGACTTATGTGAGTGAGAATGAAATAAACACCTGCAAACCTAGGGATCAAAGAGGATCGACCTGATATGCTCTTGAAAACTGTAGAAGGGTTTTCACCATTACTACATGCAAAATAAACTCCCTTGTGTCGATGAGACAGAAGGGTAGAGTTTGTGGAAAAGGAGCTACAACAAACAATAAGATTAGTAAACAAAAACGTTAGTAAGAAAATATAATGAAACTAGATAAATAAAAAAAGTGACAGGTATATGTAATGTCCCGGTTTTGACCCTGTTACATTAGATGTATATGATGTATAAATTGTAAATGATCAGGGTGTGGAGCTAAAGGCCAAGGACCCACCATTGATCGGTTATGTTATGTTTTGGATTTGAATTGTCACTGATGGTATATCAGGGCATGCGACATATATTATGATGGTCATCATGTAAATATGCATCTATAATTAAAAATGAACCTGACCAGCTATGATCGCGGCAACTAAAATGAGAAAGGGGCATGATTTTCACAAGGATAGGGGTGGGGGAAATTGTCAACCTTGGCCAATGAGAGAAAAACCCATATGTCTTCTTCCTTTGTGTTATTCCAACCACTTTCATTAAGAAAGTATGGTGGTGGTTGAGGCAGTTATGGTCTTGGAAGTGGGGTGGCAGGACTGCCATTCCTCACCCACACGCACACTCTACCCATGATTTTGTTGTTCATCCTCTCATGCAGATCTTCTTCTCTCCACGACTGTGCTGAAGGATCATGCACTTCCAATTTTCACATCCTTCCTGTTGTTTGTTCATCCATGGACAAAAATGGAGCTGTTTTTCCTCATGCAGGACCTCCATTGTCTGTCCATTCCTCACAGGGTCGGATTTTTTTCCACACACAGGATTTTCCTGGTTTTAATCCACATATTTTTCCTTTGCGGATCTACATATGGTTTGGCTGTATTCTTCCCTCATGAACTGATTTGTGGGTCCTGCATTGTCATTTTTATTCACACCCAGGCTGGGGAACTATAATCTCTTTCCTAGCATGGTCTATGTATGTTTTCCCAGCGACTTCATTGCCCAAGGATGGGTTGAGTTTTCCCCACATTGTGAGCCACGTCCACTGATGCATTTCAGGGGCTGTTAATTTCCCCAGGCCATGAGCTATGTTTTCTATTACGTTTGGGGACTGCTGTAGATGGTTTGAAGTCATTTTCCCTAGTTTAAGCTGTGATAGCTAAATTGATTGCCTGAGTGCAATGGTTGGTATTCGGACTATATTGGGAGCAGGGATGGGGGCTTAGTTTTGCTTGATAAACCTGGTGGCTGGAAACCACACAGATAGAGCTAGAGGGATGGCCTTCTTCTCCATCACCCCTGAATAGCACTGGAAGGGAATGTAAGGCCTGAGGGACTGTCTAGCAGAGAAGGGACTGATTCCTTTTGTTGGGTGTGTTTGGGTGTCTTAGAGGTTAGTCTAGTTCTAGTGTAGGTGTTCTTGGCTCTATAATGAGCTCACCAGCTTAGCATTGAGCCTTTCCCAACTCCCTGATGGCCTGATAAGCCCAAATTTGTTGGCTTGGCTGTGTGTTTTTGTGTATCCTTAGCTACGTGTAAGCCTGCTATTCCCTTATTCCTTGGAGAATCATGCCTAGCTCGGGGGTGGCAGCGTTGCTAAGAGATTAAGGAGAATGCTGGCCTATGGTTGGGTGGAACATTGCAGCAACGTAGCTGGTTGCATAATGAATTCATCTTAAGATAAGTAGTCTTGTCCATTTTTACTTCTGCAACTATATTTACTGTTAATGAATGGAATCTGTGCATGTTTCACTGTAATGCATTTCCCTGCAACACTCTTTTTATGTAATTTTTATCATGTACATGTTCATGGGGCTCTTAGTCTACTCTGATTAAAGTTTGGGTTACGTCCTCTACACTGGTCAGAGGCATGGGGACATGACAGTATGGTATCAGAGCTCATGTTGCAACATGGGCCTGCATGAGCCTTGAAGGATTGCAGTGACAGAGGCATCGTTTCTTCTACCCAGCAGCAAGTAGTGGAAGACTGTGAAAGGGTTAGCGGTTTCCCATCCGCCGTTGCGTAAGTCCAAACCATTAAGTCTTCCGACAGGGAAGAATTTAGAAAATGGTCCAAGTGTTGGAACAGTTGGAAGAGCCAGCGGAAAAAATTCTGCCATTGCGGAAGAGTTCGCGAAGTGAACTTTCTCCAATCAGAAGAGAAAGTGGTTTCCCATCCGCCATTGTGGAAGTCCAAACCGTTAAGTCTTCCGACAGGGAAGAAAATCGCGGGAGCTTTCCAAGTGATTTGATGCCAATCGGAAGAGAAAATTGATTGAGCGTCCGCCGTTGCGGAAGCCAAAGTCATTTGGCTTCCGATGATAAATACCTCCAACGCAGGAACAGTTTAGAGACAGCCGCAAAAAGTTCATCTAAGTGTTTCGTATTGGAACAATTAGGGGAAGGGACTTCCGTCGTTACGGAAGCCAAAATCTCTAAGGCTACTGACACTAATCGGGAGAAGTTAAGGCTTGGTGAGCCGCCATTGCGGAAGCCAAAGTCATTTGGCTTCCGATGTCAGAAGTCCGCCGGCACCAAAAAGTTAAAAATTTCTCCAAGTAAAGAGCGACCGATGGAAGGAGTTGGCCTTTGGTGTGCCGCCATTGTGGAAGCCAAAGTCATTTGGCTTCCGATGTGCAAAGACCGTCGACGCCCAAAGTGGAAATTTTCTAAGTAAACAGCTGCTAGTCGGAAGAGAAAGAGTTTCGTGAGCCGCCGTTGCGGAAGTGAAAGTGATAAGTCTTCCGATGATAAATACTGCCGACGTCGATGCCATTCAAAAAGTTAGTTCACCAATCGGAAGTGAAATTGGTTTGTGTGCTGCCGTTGCGGAAGCGAAAGCACTAAGACTTTCGATGTGGAAAGACAGTCGAGAGCTGATTCTGTGCAAGGAAATTTTGAATTTCCCATGGGATTTCTCAATAGATTTTGACTGTTTTCAGTGGGATTTTCAAGTAGTTTTCTAGTGGATTCTCATGGGCTGAGAAGGAGAGAAGTGGCAGCGATCTTATGCACCAGATTGCGCGAAAATCAATAATTTACCAAAAAAAAAAAATGAGGGCGCTGCCCTCGACCCGCCCTACAATGGCACAGGGAAGCCACAAGGGGACAAGCCCCCTTAACCCCTGTCATCCCCCT
>LPNX010181055.1:880264-947032 GCA_001517045.1 Pseudotsuga menziesii | reverse complement strand
CAGAGAAGGGACTGATTCCTTGTGTTGGGTGTGTTTGGGTTTCTTAGAGGTCAGGCTAGTTCTGGTGTAGGTGTTCTTGGCTCTGTAATGAGCTCACCAACTTAGCATTGAACCTTTCCCAACTCCCTGATGGCCTGATAAACCCAACTTTTTTTGGCTTGGCTGTGTGTTTTTGTGTATCCTTGGCTACGTGTAAGCATGTTGTTCCCTTATTCCTTGGAAAATCATGCCCAGCTCGGGGGTGGCAGCATTGCTGAGAGATTAAGGAGCACGTTGGCCTATGGTTGGGTGGAACGTTGCAGCAACGTAGTTGTTTGCAGAATGAATTCATCTTAAGATAAGTAGTATTGTCTATTTTTACTTCTGTAACTATATTTACTATTAATGAATGGAATCTGTGCATGTTTCACTGTAATACATTTCCCTGCAGCACTCTGTTTATGTAATTTTTATCATGTACGTGTTCATGGGGCTCTTAGCCTGCTGTGATTAAATTTTGGGTCGCGTCCTCTACACTGGTCGGAGGCATGGGGACGTGACATTATACCTTCTCTTTTTCTTGAAAATGGGCCATCATACCCCAAACTTGGAAATGGGTCGCCTCTCCACAGGATGGTTAGTATGGAGGATGCCTCAACATACCAGATGGGAGATTGTGGGGCTATGGAATGATTGGAAAAATTATGTGAGTACTTTGAGAATAGTGTTTTTTCACTGTACTCATGAAAATATAATAATGGGAGAAGGAATAAGTGAATCTTGTGATGGAGACCTCCACACTATTTTATAGTTTTTTCTGTCATTTTCTCTCTTTTAGGGTTTTGGAACCCTATTTAAGGTTTTAATCCATATTTAGGGTTTTAAGCTCTTTTTGTGGTTTTTAAGTCCTTTTTGTGTTTTTATCCCTTTTTTGTGTTTTTAGCTTATTTTTTAGCTTTTTTGGCCTTTTTTGAGAGAGAATGAAGGTAAACCATAGTTGTGAAGGTCAAAGGTAAGGAAAAATGGTAGGGAAATGATGAATGTATGTGGTTTAGACCTTATAGAGCTAGGTGAGCAATTTTTTTCATTAACAATATCTATACTTGTCAAATAGTTCAGCTCTAGTATTGAACTCAGAGGTAGAATCTTTGGGTTTCGCTAAGAAGGCATATTCCTTGATTTCAAAGGCTGGTCCTTTTAATTTCATCTATTTTTTGTTGCCTTTAGATTATGCTACCTGTACTATATGTCCTTCCTTTTTGACCTTCTGCTTCTTTGGAGTTTTGGCAGTGTCATCCTATTCTGTATCCAGAGCATTAGAGAAATCTATTTTATTAGTCTTACCAGAGTGACTAGCAATGCGAGTAATCTTGTCTTTTGCTACAAAAAAATACAAAGATTCTTCATGTACAACATCATCATCCTTCATTGGTGATGTGGATCCCTGCTGAGTATCTTCCTCATATTGTGTCTCTTGTTGATAATCGATCCAATTGGAACTCATGACCAAGCCTACAACTTCTTAATGCTCAAAGGGTTTATTTTTATTTACTTGTCTTCATATATATATGATATGGTGAGGATCATAGTTGATAGTTGCAAAATTCAGAAACCTCATCTACTTCAGCAAATTTTCTACTATATCAAAATAATCTTTACTTTTTATGATGAATGAGCCAACTACCCATGAAACTTGATCTCAAATGAATTCTTAAAATTGATAAAGTGCTCATTCTTAACAATGAGCTTATGCCTAGTTAACTCTAAGGAAAATATCCTAGTAGTTATTAAAGATGTTAAGATATATGGTGGATGAAGAAATCCATACACTCTAATTACAATGCCCTCTTCCATTAAGAACCAGTCTCCAATTCTTTTCTCAAGTGAAAATTGTAGCATTTCCTTTATAAGAGGTAGCAACTTGGGAAACCTTTCATGGAAAAATACCTTGTACACCTCAGACATCAGAAAGTTCATATACTTGCAAAAATTTCTGCTCATTTCATCGGTGAGAACCATCTCAAGGAATTGTAGGTTTTCCTCATTAAAGAATGAAAACATTTGAACCAAATAGGACTGGAATCTAAAAATATGGTGTTGTGGAAGTTCATTAGCTTTGAGTGGATACTCTCAGCTAATAACTCATCAAATTTAAGGAAACATTACAGACTTTACTCAATGGAATCAACTTGAAAAGTACTAACTCTCAACAAAATAATCAGTAGGGACTCGGTAACATACCTGTTAGTGTCTAGACCTAGAAACTGACTCATCACGGAAATGATAAACTAAGTTTAATCAGTGAACATACTCAAAGAAAAATGAAAATATTTGTTTTGTAGGGATATTTTAGGCTCGAAACAAGTATGGAAAAATGTTTGTTTTTACTCAACAATGGATTCTTTCAATTCTTGAATTAAAATTTCTTCATTAAATTCTTTAGACACATGGGTGAACTCCACGGGAACAGAAAATGTACCTTGAACAACAAGTGGACTGACAGGAAAAATAATTTTGGACTTAGCCGCATCCATAATTACCCTCTCGGAAGAGGAATAATTACAGGCGCACCATTCAATAAATTTTGGGAAGTTTAGGGTTTCATCAATAATGAAAAAATGGATTCCATGGAGTTTTCAAGTCTTATTTCCAAAATCAGTATAAAAAATTTCACAATCCATGTGTTCAAAATCCTCCTCTATCTTCTGATACTACAATGTTTGAGCCTCCATTCCCTCTGTACTGTCCATTTTAAATAGCTTTTGGTAAGAGGAAAATGACCTATTTGGTTATTTGACAAGTGGATGGGATATTTGTCTGAGTTGGATTCATCCACACAGTCATGAGATCTCGTTTTCTAATGCATAATCTAACAAATAATATATATCCTCGTACCTTTTCTTTCATATTATGGTATTCTCTTATTGACCATGCATCTTATTCATTCAAATGCCTTCTTTTCCATGGATCGAGTGTCTCTCAATATGATCCATTGATATTTATCATTTTTTAACCGTGTACTTCTCATTCCCACTATATCACCCATCCATATCTCTCTTGGAACTTTTAGTAGTAGCACTGACCTCAACCATATATTTTCCTTTGATTTACTTTTCACCGTAGATCTCTTCCTTAATTTAACACTACATATTCACCTAAACTGAACCGCACTTTGTCTAAGTGGACCATATTCAACTATTGATCTTATCCTTTGGAAATCCTACCATCGATTGATTTCCCTTTTGAATATTCTGATCATATTTAACTTCATAAAGATCGTTCAACGTTTCCTAGTGGTGTGATTCTCCATCATACATATGAACCTTCATCAATCTTATCCTTTCATGTATGCTCTACTTTAATCGATTGTGCTGAAGCTCCCTCCAAGTTTTCTCATGCATGTTGATTCAGCAGAATTGACCTACACTATAGATCTCAATATTATTAAATATGCACCATTGATTATGTGGGCCCCTTAACCAATTCTGCTAGTTCAAAAATATTCTTTACCCACGCACCATCTATCATCGAAATGAATATTGGCACTTGATCATGATTGGGATTACATCTCGACCATTTAAACATGCATCTTGTACCACATTCCACTGAGTTCAAAACATTTCCCCTCCATGCAGTTTCACTCAGCGGAATGAATATCGACCGTTGATCATTGATTGAGTAATATCTTCTTCGTTAATTTGTGTTGGATACAAATTTTTACGCTGATTGGAAAACTTAATCCCTATGCATGTCCCATCAGTGGAATCTCTCCTAGCCATAGATCTTCTTCCCCCATTTCATCTAACTGTTGATCCCTGGTGTCTTTTAACCCATTCTTCTAGTGACCATATTTATTCTTACCTTGCAATTCTTTTCAACATATTCGTTTACAACCATTGATCATCTTCACTGCAGATCTATACCATCACATCTTGTCATGAAATAACATAGGGGAAGACTTTTCATACTAAAATTATTTCTAAGGTTTGATCTAGGATTTTCCTTTGGATGTATGATTTCTAAATTAGAAATAAGCCCCTTTCTTCATACCTTCAGGTCATATGTTGAACCTTTTATCACTTACCTTATATCTTCTCAAGACTTCCCCATTTCCAACTATTAACTAGAAATTTTTCTAACATTTGGCTTCAACTGGGGATGTTATCCTCCCTACGAGGTAGCAAAGAACCCACAAACCAGTGCCTCTTTTATTTCTTCTTGCAAACTCAAACATTCTTCTTTCTTTTCATGTATATGAAAATAAAGGAAAATGGATACCCCTCAATATCTTAGGGCCTTCTCTTTGGGCTTCAAATCTCTCAGCTCAACGGCTGTATTGATTTAAATTAAATATATACAATCTATGGTGCAAAAATCACCTTCCACTTCTAGGACAAATAATGCTTTATAAATATTCTACTGATAGGTCCCCTTTTCAGCAAAACCCCATCATGATGTTGCAAAAAAAAAAAATTCACCCCTATAAGCTGCAATAATGTATGGACCCCTCCACAAGTAATCAAACTTGCCATGCTTTTCTTCTTTTTGTGCATCCCATTTCAAAACTAGATCAATAATTTTAATTTTTCCTCTTTCACTTTTCTGTCAAAATTCTTATTTACCTTCTCCTGATGTAGTTGTACTTTGTCATATTAATTAAATTCAATTATCTGATTGATCCTTCTCTACATAACATTAGGATCATCATCATGTTCCTATAATAGCTTCATAACAGGAAGACCCGGGGATGCTAGAAAATTTACCTATGCTCCATAAACCAACTGAAATGGCGAAATTCCAATTGCTCTTTTAGTACTGATCTTGTATGCCCACAAAGCATATTTCAATTTAGTATTCCAATATCTTTTATTATCTTCTAGCAACTTCTTGATTATATTTACTAGACACTTATTGGAAGACTTTGCAAGCCCATTTCCCTAAGATAGTATGTATTAGAATGGTTCAAATTAATATGCTAGTTATGAAAAAAACCGATCATTTTCTTTGAATTGAATGCAGAGGAATTATCTGTTACAATCCTCTTTGGACACCCAAAGCTTGATAAGATGTTTTTTTCTAATAAATCCATAATTACAACATCAGTAGCTCTTCTATTTGGTATGTCTTCAATACATTTGGTAAAATAATCCGTGTTGGGCTCTGAAATTGTCTTTTATAATGATTTTATTTACATTAATTTCAGAACTATTTATTGTAATTTAATACATCTCTATTCAATAGGGTTGTATTTTACTTTGTTTTATTAATTAAAATCTCATAAATGTAAAATAAGACAAATATGTGGTTTATGTATTAAATGTAGTATTTTGCAAATGATAAACATTTTGTCCCTCCATTCAACCCCTTCTTTCGGTCTTGAGTTCTGAATTAGATTTGATTCCATGTTTGGCTTCCCCATTATCTTCAGATTCTTGTTAGTCTTGTTTCTCCTGCATATGCAAATAAAACCAATAGTTAATGCTAATATTTCTTTGCATTATTTTTAGAATAATATAAACAATTATTGAAAATAATGATTAAAAGGAATTTAAAAAAAATTATTATTATAAATTATACTTAGTTTTCAAATGCTTAAAAAATGCTTATTTAAAAATAAATTAAAGTTTTTGACATTAATAATTTATTTCTAATTTATTTCTAAAAAAGGGTGGAATATATATATATATAATCTAGTATATTCTATATTCCACATGTGAGTTATAATACTTTCATTGAAAGAATAGGGTTATTCCACATAACCATTTTATTATAAGGAACACATCAATAAAACAAAAATGTCGGTTGAAGTTTATTTTTTAATGGATTCACTTATTTTTAATGTATTCATTTTTTAATGCATTCACTTATTTACAATGGAATTTGCATTTACCATAAACCACCCACCGATAAATAATCAAATTTTGATTGTCATTTCATGTTTTGATTTTAATCGTTTTATGTTTTATGCAGGCCATGAACAATATATGCAGGTCGTAAAGGATGAACTCACACACAGAAAATGGACTCATACACTGCAAATTCAACACACGAGAGAATGGCTGGCACTGTCACACCGAGGAATATTATAGACTTTGAATGCACCAACGATTGGACATGCTTTCACCCTAGATATGCGCAGAGCATATCCAGCTCACCATCTAGGCCACCGATTAAACTGTGCATTGTTTGATGGCATATTTCGAAGCGTTAAAGTATGGAACGGTCTGCAACTGTCTTGTTGGCCATGTGCTTAGATGAGAGGATGATCCTCATTCTAGAAGGATCGCCAGCATGTCTTCTCTACTCGCACCATGACACTAGCCATGCATAATAGAACTTATATGCCACATCACGTGCAAATGAAGAACCAACGCGTGACGAAGAAGGAGGAACGGTGTGCGTTGGCATATGACTGTTTTAATGGTTGACTATTTTTAGGAGATGTCGACCACTGAAAGGGTTGAACTGCTCACCCTTGTAAAACACTATATATATCTTCCTCCACGCAAGTGCATAGTTCGCTAGTTTACATTGAACGGGTTGCTGACAAATAAACTCTGTAAAAACTCTGTTCAAATTTAATAAAAGCTCTATTTCAGCTATGGATAAACGTTTCATCTCCTGCGAGTGATTCATTGACTTAGACGTAGCCTCTAACTACTAAGAAGGGCCCCTCAACAACCAGAGGTTCTATTTGTGCATATTTCTTTTCATTTTTACAGATAACTAATTTTGATTTTATGTCTATATATTTAGTTTTCCTGTAGATAATGTTTTGATGTTGAGAAACTGTAATTTTCCTATGTTTTTGTGATTTATGCCTTTAGAATTGATACAAACGGACATTCACATTTATTTTTTGTTTGTCTCTCAGCCTTCCATTCACATTATTCGCTCAGACTTCATTCTAGACTGTCTTTCAACCTTTAATTCGAACTTAGATAGAATTTTCCAGAATTTGCAGTCATTTCCAGAATTGTTAATATTGAGTTTTATGCAAAGAGAGTTAATCAGAGTCGAGGCTGATTTACCAGTTCTTTAACATATAATCCTGTAGCTTGGTATACACATAATTATATATCTTTTCAGATCTTGTATAAAGCTCTGCATACATATAATCATTTATGCATTAATACCATGTCAAGTTTTATGCACATATAACACTTATTCATTGAAATCATTGGGGATAATGTAATGTTAAAAATTTATTTATTTAATATTCTCGAAATTAATTTATAGTTTGTAGTTTAGTTTGTAATTAGTGGTTTACTTTGTTTCTTTAGTTTGTAGTTTAGTTTAGTTAATGTATATTAATCTAGTTTGTAATTTATACTATGTTATTCAATAACATTTTTTAACTTTGTAATTTTGTAATGGTTTTTTATTTTTATTTTGTAAAGTATTGTAAAGTTTTTTATTTCAGATTGTTTTTAGTTTGTGGTTGACTTGTAAATTAGTTTAGTTAGTGTACATTGATTTAATTTATAATTCATATTAATTCATTTGATTAGTTTATTTGTTTAGTTTGTATTAATCAATATTTGGTTGTAGTCTTTTCTTTTATGTTAATTATTTTATATTTTGTTTTGTGATTTATAGTATACATTTTATTTTGAACATGTTTTATTTTAAAGAATAAGTTATATATATGGGATTATCATAGATTCTATTTTGGTAGTTCATATTTTTGTTGTATAGTTTCAAATAACATAGGTACTTGGTATTTTGAAGTTTTTATAAAAGGATTATTTTGAGTCTGATGTTTTAATTAAATGTTGATTCAATATGGAATTAATTAGATACGCGCTATATTCATTTTTTTATCTTCAACTTTAGTTTAGTTTTGTGTTTGTATGAATGTAATAAATTTTGCGAGATGGATTTTGAGCATTAGGAATAGCGTTTGGTTTAGATTGTTTTCATTTTTCCCCGTGTATTATATGCATTAGTTTTAAGTATTTTAAAGTTTCATTTTGAAAGTTCTCATAGCTTAGTTTAAGATAAGTTTACTTTTCAAGTGCATAGATTAGTTGCTGATTATATTGGGTTTGTTAAACTAGTTTTCTTACATTAGTTTATGACTCCTCAAAAAGTATTTGTTTACACTTGGTAGTTAGATTAGTCTTTCAATCTGATTTATACGATTGCATGGAGCTTGAGAATTAGAGTAGGATACTTGGTTAGTTTTCTCTTTTGAAAATATAGAGGAGTTTCGCTCATATAATAGTTAGATTAATTGTTGTTTTCAATTGTAGCATAATTTCTTGTTTTACTATAATTAATTTCATATTTTCTTTCATAATTAATTTCAGTGTTTGCTTTTGTAGTTAATCGCGTGGTTAAGTAGGTTCTCATCCCTTCATAAGCATATAGTTCATGCATTCATGAAATAGTTTAATTGATTTGTTGCCTATTTTGAATAGTTAAATTTACTTTCATTAGATTAGATTGCTTTTGGACCAAGTAAGCGCTTTCCTAGATTAGTTGTTGCAATTTTATTCCATAGAATAGATTAGCATAACAGTAGATTAGATTTAAATTTCAATTGTTAAATAATTTCTTGTTTTCATGGATATATTAAATTCTTGCATTTGAATTATGAAAGGCGTGCATGTAGTTTAAAATCATATAGTTGCATGTTAGCGCATTCGCATATTTAGTTAGCTTACATTAGTTCAAGCCTTCAATCCTGCACATATAGTGTTTGCATCTCATAAGCTATCTTCCCGGGTTGACAATTAAGTGTTGAATTAGATAGTGCATATTTTACCCAACATTTTGGCGTCGTTTCCAGGGAGGTGCTAAAGGGATTGGAGTCTAGGTAGATAGGGGTAGATAGGTTTCCTTTACATTACACAGCAAGAGGGAGGGGAGAATGGTAATATGAGAGGTAAGAACCTACGCATCCACAATAGTGGGGTGCCCCAAATCCTTGTTGTTATTTTTTCGAATAAGTGTGTTTACTTTCCACAAGTTAATCTCATGTAGGTATTTTAGTGTGTTTTGTTTTAATAGTAAATAGTTTCTCAAAAACACATAAATTTTTTTTTGGATACTATAAGAACCCTAGGGACTAATCCTTGTGTGAAGTAGGACCTACCAACCAACAAAATGGACTCAAAGGTGCTTATTAGCATGAGAGGACTCTCTCAAATCCTAGCAATAGCTAAGAATGATTCTCACCAGGTAAAAACCATCTTGACAGTAGTTGAGAGCTTATCAACCTCTCCCGAAATAAAAAGACAAACCAAAATCCCAAGAACTACAAAAAGATGTTCTTTGCAAGACTGCAAAAGAAGATAATACATTGGGGATTACATCCAAAGGAAGCAACCAAAAATTAAAGAGTCCTCTAAATGAAAACTAACATATCCATCATATCCATAAATAACTTATGAACTAGAAAAACAGGATCTGTATGACATAGCGAAGGAAGGTGAGTACTAAGACTACATCGAAAGATGGTTTTAGGAGGTAACTCAACCGCAATACCATTCCTTCATTCGACACCTATTGATGCAAAGGAAAGTAAGTTGGTTGAACTTCCACATTTAGGTAATCACTGCAAAAATATTTATATATGTGGATAAAGGTAGAATTCTCATTTTTCTTCGCACTTTGTTTCATTGGAAAAAGCCATATACTTGAATAAACATGTTTTCTTTATTCTTAGGGCAGGGAAATATGTATATAAATAACGTGTTGCATTATTAGTTTAGGGAATAATGCAACTTCATTTTTATTTTCTTTTTCAAATAAAATAACTAAGAAAATAATGTCAAAGGATAAACCAAAACAATCTTACATCATTATTCATTTTCATACCTGCATATTTCTATTTATACCAAGTACTCAAGACCAACTTTAAACATCATGGGGATTTGTCATAAATTAAGGTCTATCTAAAACCTAGAGGTCACTCGTACATCCTAGCTTCTTTATCAGGGCATGTTATTTAAGCATCTTTACTATAGGGTAGCATAAGGATGAATGCAACTCCTAGTTTGTGGGGAACACTACTATAACTCTATATGAAAAGATGAATTTTGGGACTAGAGACACCTTTGATTCATTATATTTTGGATTCATCCACTTTACATTAAACTCATCAATCATGTGTATCTTTGATTTAGTAGATTCCTCTTGCAGCCTTTATTTTGGTTCCATGATAATAAAAAGAGAAGACTATCTTTCCTCCAATCCATATACCATCCCACCCTATAGCATGGTTTTCAGAGCTTCTCCCCCACCACTCCTTCATAGGAAAAATCATTTTCTGAATATCTATAGGGACTTGAAACATTGGGACAAAAGCCTATGATAGAAAATGGGTTTAATAGGTTAACCCACTGAGGTACTGAAGAGGCTCTCTGGAAGCGGGTACGAGCCTGTGGTATGAGCAAGTAAACCGAACAGGGTACTAAACAAGCCCGACTGAAAGAGGGGAAACTTTCTAGGAAGGACAGCTTGTTAAAAACAAAGAGAAAAAGTCTAAAAAATTTATATATATATATGGAAGGACAACCCTTGTTTTGCTTAAATCGGGAGGAGCCTGCAAGTTATCCAATACATACACAATGGAACTATACCATGGAGATAAAGTAAAATATGATATCACCTGTGATTCTAGTTCAGGATGATTAGAAGAATTAGACAAGAAATTTAGTTGTAAAGATTCACAGTTTGAATATGTCATCAGCTTAGCCAACCCCTATCCTTTCACCAGTGTGGTAGGCCTAATCTCCAAATCATATTTTAGCTACACTGCAATCCATTTATCCATATTTCCCTCTGAATCAACCTATAGAAGGATACTTTTTACCACATTGTTGGGAACATAAGACACAATATTAGAATGAAGAATATACACCCTAAAATATTTGAAAAAATTCACCAAATAATAGGCTTGTTTCTCCATAATGCCATATTTCAATTCTCCATATCTCATCACTTTACTAAAGAAAGCAATAGGTTGCTCCTCATTCTGATTATTCTTTTGCATTAAAACTCCAGCAATAGTATGTTTAGAAGCATATGAAAATACCAAAAAATCTTTTGAAAAATTAGTACTTACTAAAACTAGGGCTTCAGTAATGGATTTCTTAATATCTTTGAAATATTTTCTAGCATCTATAGTCCATTTAATCGCATTATCCTTTCTCAACATATTTGTGATATTCCTCAATATTTCAGCAAAACTTGGTATGAATCTTATTAAAAAACTGGCATTCCCAATGAAAGACTGCATCACCTTTTTACTCCTAGGCTCTTCAACTTTCAGAATGGCATTCACTCTATCCAGGTCTATTTTGATTCCATCTTTAGAAATAATATTCCCTGATAGCTTTTTCTCCTTTAAAGAAAATTTTGATTTTCTTGTATTAAGGGAAATACTATAACTTCTGCATTTCAAAAAGAGTTTCTCCAAATTCTTCACATGGTCCCTGTTAGATTTATAAAAAATGTTAAATCGGCCATATAAATAACTACAAACTTATCGTTTTCTTCAGCAATAGTGATATCCATGGCTCTTTGAAAGGTGGCTCCTGCGTTCATCAACCCAAATGGAATCTTGGCATACATAAAAGTACACCATGGTGTAGTAAAAGAATTTTTTTCCTGGTCTTCTGGAAAAAGTTTGATTTCATTATATCCAGAGAAACCATCCATGGTGGAAATTCTCTCTTCTCCTACCACTTTTTGTAGAATCTGGTCCATTTTAGGTAAATGATAGTTATCTTTCAATGATACTTTATTCAAATTCCTGAAATCAGCACAAATTCTGATCTCACCATTTTTGTTTTTTGACTAGTACGAAATTATCTACCTGTTGGCACCAGGATTTGAGACCCCAAGGTCGAGCGAGGGGAGGCCACTCCCGGGCAACCGTAGAACCCCTTTAGACTGCACCTTTGGCCCTACGCAGTTAGAGAAGGATCTCTCATTTGTCTCTGGAGTCTACTCCACATAAGGTTGTCAATTTTGTGTGTCACCAGATTCTAATCCGCATAGGATTTTCAATCGGAATGATCAGGGGGCTAGGATCCTGAATGGGGAAAAGTATGTTGAGGATAGGTGCATGGTGGGATTACCGAGGGAAAGGAACCATGGGAAAATGGAGTCAAAAAATATGTAAGAAATGATTACAAAGGGAAAGAATGACATGGGATTACAAACAGAGGCAAGATAGCCACTGATTTCCCAATTAGGAGATATTTAGCAAGCGATTAGAGGACAAGAAGGGACAGTCCATCGCATGGAGCACTAGCGACATGAATTCCATGCAACTTTAGAAGAACCATTGATAAATTATTGGAACAACAGCAGGAGCATAGCGAGTATAAATTCCTAACCGTTATACACTAAGTTGCAGAAATGAAAGCAATCAACAAACTGGAATGGAAACAAGAAACACATTTACACGTAAAGGAAATTACATATTGGGAAAATCAATGACACATGAATCTCTGCCATGAGAAACATTTCTTTCACTGCAATTTATTCATACACAGGTATCAAGTTTTACAAATGGGGAGCCTCAGCCCAGGAATGTTTTCCAATCCAATTTAGTAACTCCTTAACATACTTTTCCCCATTCAGGATCCTAGCCACCTGATCATGTCGGTTTAAAATCCTATGCAGAGTAGACTCTGGTGACACACAAGATTGACAACCTTATGTGGAGTAGAATCCGGTGAAAAATGAGAGATCCCTCTCTAACTGTGTAGGGCCAGAGGTGGAGTCTAAAGCGGTTCTGCTATTTCCCGGGAACAACCTCCCCTTGCTCGAAATTGGGGGCTCAAATCCTGGTGCCAACAAACTGGCGCCATTACCGAGGATGAAATTGAAGATCCTCCCTTGGAATAATGAAAAATATTTATATCTGGCTGTTGATGGTGAACAATCGGCCAGACATCAAGAAGGTTGAGCACTTTTCACCTGGTGACTCTACTCTTTAAGGATTCAGACTTCAGTGACTCCACTAGTGATGTGACCCAGAAATCTAATGACCGAGGAAGGCTGGCAGATCCCACCTGGAAAATGGACCCATCAGAAAGCTTAGAAATGCATGGCGGAAGTTCCAAGCACTCGAGTTCGCATTTATTCCAGGATGCATTATCATATCTTGTAAGTTTGCTCTTATCTTTTCTTACATTTATCAAAACAACCTTCCATAGCCTAGCTCATCCTAAGCAGAGCGATGAATATGTTCCTGTTTATCCTTCTTTATGAACCAAAAGTGTTGCATCATCTTGTACATCTAATTTTGGACTAGATCTTTATCCCGGGGTGCCCAATGTCAAAGGAAACCCCTGTGAAATTCATGAAACCTCGGACGGTAGTTTAACTATCGTACCTAACCTTGTCTCCTCCATTTCTCAAAGCCGATATAAAACGCTACAATTTCCTCCTATCCTCCATGATTTTCCCGTGAAATATTACAAGTACCTCCCCAAGTTCGACGGAGAATTTGAAAACTTGACTGCTGAGAAGCATGTACAAACCTTTGAGCATTTCTCTAACCTTTTCGAGATAGAACATGACGATGTATTCATGCCAGCATTTTCTCTATCCTTGCAAGGATATGGAAAAGTTTGGTTTAAACACTTGTAGCCTAAGTCCATCAACACTTGGGAAGAGCTTTCTTGCAAATTCTTGAGGTTTTGGGGTAGGAGAAGGCCACTAGAGCAAATACTTTCAGAGTTTTATTCCCTGAAAAGGCATGAGGGGGAGGCCATATCCATTTTTAACAAAATATTCGCAAGCTTTTATTATAACATGCCTAAGGGAATTCAACCTCTTAAGAATGCTGCTAAGATCTATTACGCAGCCGCCTTTTTCCCTGACCTGTCCTTGCCTCTTTTGGGGAGAAAATCAACCACCCTATAGCAGATGTTCGCTGATTGTTTGGAGGTTGAGGAAAACCTTGAGATGTCCAAGAAATCGTTAGGTCAATATGGTGGTGGTGAAATAAAAGATACATACAAATTGGTTGGGCCCTACGAGTAGAAGGAGGAAGCCTTTGGCCCGTCAAATATCTCTCATGGTATGTAGAAAGATGATCGTCCTGAGGCTAGAATAGGCAGTCCTATAGGATTATTCTTCGAATATGGTGACCCACCCCCTCCCTAGTCAACTAGGGATGATTTTAAGAAGGCGTTTGGTGTGCCTGTGTATGACGAATATGAAGAAGAGTACCTGCAGAATATACCGAACGAGCCTGCTATTGAAACAATGCCTTATGATAAAAGAAATCAAAGTGCAACAAAAAATTAGGAGGTTGAAGTAGGAAAAGATGATGAGGGAACTGGAAGCGACAGCCTAACCTTGTGTTATGCCTCTTTTGAATTGATATGACACATGATTAAGGCCTCCAAGAAAAAGAAGAAAGAAACAAAGGCGATGCGGGCCAAAAGATTGTACATTAATGAAGACGGATGCAGCTGTTTACATATAAACACTTTTTCTGATACTCCACCTTCAGGAATGCCACCTCACAGAGAATGAGTATGCCTACTCAGTTCCACTAGAGAAGCTGAAGACCTCCCTCTTGAAGCACATCAAGCCCTTGTTACAGAAATTTCGGGCAGAGAGAGGGATATTCCATTGGAGAGAGATTATGTAGCTCCTCGTCTGCAATCTTCCAAGTGTCAGCCTGAAGACTCCTTGGAAGCAGGAAGCTCCAGATAGCTTTCCCAAGAGTAGGTGTCAAAGCATGTTGGAGGTTGCAGTGATTTCCACGACCTCGTGGCTGAATACATGGAGGGTCTGGGTGAATGTAATGACTGATCGCATCTCTGCCTTAAAGATCAGTTTGTTTATCATTTCCTTCTCCCATTATCTGTTTCATTTTTTCCATCGAGCACCATACAAGAACAAGAATATTAGGAAAGTTGCTTGATTGGCTTCATTGGAAGTCTGATTTCACTTAATTGGGCTTGTGTAAAAAGTTAGGTAGAGTAGGTAGGAGAAAATAAGCTTAGATATTATCGAGCATTTCCTTCATTATTGTTTTTCAGTTTGTTTTCATTTTCAGTTACGAGCACATGTTTACAGTCACCAGCATGATTTGCAAGAGTGGCATGAATTTTCTAAAGTAGTGGCATGGAGTAGAATGGAGATGTCAAAGAAAGACTGAAGGTGGCCCAATGGTTTCGGCACTTGGTATATGAGGGTTCTTTGCTACCTTTCTAGGAGGATAGCATCCCTCATGGAGCCAATTGTTAACACTCAGTTTTTAATAGATTGATATAAGAGCTTGATGGAGGTTCAATAGGGGTCCCAGTCCCTCAAATTTCATGTGACCACCCTTCAACGAGGAAAGCGGCAGGTGTGCTGTTAACATTGGGCAGGGTTCATAATCAAAGGTTGCAATTGATTGGAGGTGGATCAATGGCTCCAAATCGCTTCACGCAAGCAAATATGCACGATCAAGACTTTCGTCCTAGATTATGAAACGTGCTAATTATTTGAGGCCTTCAATGATTGAGATGAGATCCAGGGAAGATCTATGGCCCAAATTAATTTCGTGATCTATACTTGTGCCGGTAAAACCACAATCTCAAATCATGAAAAAGTGGTAGAGGTCACGAAGATCGATGGCCGTGATGAGAAAAGGAATAAATCTACGGCTATGGTTCATTTCCCAATGTGAACTAGCATGGACAAATATCTAAGTTTTCCATTGTAGAATATGGTGGGGCCCACTTGAATCGATGGTTGCATGAAAGGTCTATCTTGATCGACGGTTAAGAACGTGTCACGATCCAAAACTACTCGCGGTGTTCAAAAGAGAGAAGTTGGTGGAAGGATGAATGGAACATGGATGGTGGACATAAACTTTCCTTTGAGACGACTAAGAAGACTCCCGAGGTATATATTTCCCATCCAATGTGAAGATGACAGCAGAGGAGGCGTTCACGCATGTAATTTGCGCTCTCGCAGATTGGCCGATTTCTCTGACGCCATTTGTAGCACGCACAATGATGGAATCATCCATGTAGTAGAGTCATATCACAAAAGGATAGGAGGATTTTCTGTGAGCTGGCCTACAAAAATGAGGAAAGTAGCCCGCAAATCCAATGCTCACACGAGGCAAAGCCAACGCGACGTGGGGGACATTCTGTTTCCCACTTCAAAGGAACAAGGAAACGTGGGAGCTTCCACTTCATGAAATATGCAGCATGCATCTATTGTACTAGATGGCATCCAAAACTGCTTCCAAGGACTAGATCCCCAGCAACCAAATGACTAGATCCCCAACAAGTAAAGGATCGCTTTGCTCACGCCTTCGCACATGTTGAGACCAGATACGCTCGATGACAGAATGTGCAGGAATGTTTACCAGCCTTTGCGAAGATCAGTCCCGAAGCCCTATAAACACTGCCTTCAGTTCAACAAGAGTGAACTAACATATCTCCAGAGCCCAAGTTCTATTTCTCCATGTTAGCTAGAATATTTTACCTCCTGCGGACAGCAAGGTGTTCCACTGGTCTGAATGGTTCAGATCCACATATTAGAGGAAATTTGAGGTCTAAAATGGTCCTCCTAAGGAAAATAATAAAATAATAGTTAAATTAATAAAATAATAGTTAAAATAATAAAATAATAATTATTAATTTTGGAAGAAGAATGAAAAAAACTACTTTTTGTGTTCGTATTTTCGACATATCTTCCTACGTTTTTACTCAAATTCTAAGCAAAAGAGCTCGTTGGATGCGTAATTTAATTCCACATCCAACGAGTACCCACACTGCATACTTTTTATGGACATTTCTACCCCAAAAATAGGAAATACCTGAAAAACATGATGATGATTTCATCATCGCATTTTTTCAGGTATTTCTTGTTTTTGGGGTAGCGGGGTCTGTCAAAAGTATGCAGCGTGGGTACTCATTGGATTTGGAATTAAATTCCGCATCCAATGATCTCTCCCTCTTGAAATTTGAGTAAAAACACAAGGAGATATGTCAAAAATACGAACAAAAAATGTAGTTTTCTTTTATGACAAATATGTCAATTCAACCATTGTGGTTGACTCCTTTTATTGAAATTCTATTGGTTCATGAATTCCAACTCACAAAATTTATTGTTGGCATGTTTTATTATAAGGCCCATTTTAGACCCCAAATTTCCTTTAACAACAAATAGAAGATAGAGGTTGAAGACTCTCCCTAGATGTCGTGGATACCTGGAATACAATGCTTTGATAGTCACCCTGTGTACCTACAATAAGCTCAACACGAAACAAATCAAAGAAACCATAATATAATATACTAATCTATGCTAGTGACTAAGGAATCTAACAACATATATGTGAAATCAAACATCAACAATATATGTGGGACAGAAATCAACTTGCATTAAAGAAATATGAAGAAGTTTACAACCAAGCCTTAGTGTTTACATGCATCTCCATGAAACCAAGCATTCTCATCCCCATAAGCTCTAACTCTAGCTCTCTCTATGCTCTCCAATGGTATGGACCAAGTGATCAATCCAACAACATAACAATGCCTTAAGAGTTCTCTCTCTCAACCATGGCCATAAGCTTGTATTTATAAGGCTAGATGGATAGGGTAGATTGAGAGATTTGTGGGTGAGGTGGCCTCCAAAATCCTAGGATGGGGGATCTCAAGCTCAACAGACCCACAACAGTAGGGATAAGGGATATCTCGAGGCTTATCATCTAGAAGCCTTGAGAAGCTTCTCTTTTTCCCTTTTTACCTAGGGTACCGTGTTTCTCCTTTAGTGATAGAGCAGTTCTGGTAATAACCACTTATGGACCAAGGGCCATAAGCGGTGGCACCGCTTGTGGGTGACATAGTATGGGTGGTGTGAACAAGGGTACCATGTATGGATAAAGGGTCAAGCGCGATGCAGGGAATTTGTATGAAAATATTGACAAATGATAAGATTTTCCACTCTAGAAGTTGGGATTCAAGGCAAGTAGGTATGTCAAATGTCTTATCACATGATGGTGATAGGGTTTTGGTATAATAGAATGCCCCCCAAAGCATGAGTCTTAGAGAGATACGATAAATGAGATATTTGAGAGAACAAGTCATTTCCATGAGGAAAAAATGTCGGCTCGATCGGAGCAAGTAGTCAAGTAGGCATCTGCAATACATCAATATGTTGACTCATAGACACAAGTAACCAAACTCATGGTTGCAGACCAATACAAGGAAGATCCATGAGAGGAATAAACAAGCATGGCTACTAGAATACATCGTAGATCCATGTGATAGAGGACTCAAACTTGGACATATCTACCAGACATACAATGTAGATCTATGTCATACAGATGGAAATTTGAAAATAGCCACGACCATACAAATGTGGATCCATGCTAGATATACAAAACTCTATCGCAACTTGGGGAAAAACAATGAGAGCTTTAACCAAATACCCAAGGCCTTTGTCTCTTCTTCCACAAAGTATGATTCTATCCATGTGATTACAATGATCTAAAGTCGAATATGGTAGAAGCCACTTGATTACTGGCCAATGATGTGAACTGTTAACAAGTGCAAGGGAGATCACCATTAATGTCAATGATTCCCAAGGTACTATAGTACAATCTACTAAGTGTGAATAGATGTCCTAATGTCGAACACCCAGTCTATTCTATCGATCAAAGGTCAATGATGTGAACCTATGTCAAGAGCGAGAGAATCTATCATTAAGGCATACAGATCTCAAGGTACCAATCATTGTTTCTAAGACCATTTCCCAAATGATTAGCTGATGTCGACGGGAAAAGTCTCATCGAAGGAGGGCCATGATGAGTCCCACATCGACGACATGAAACTCAGAACATAGTTTTGGAATGATGTGCATGTAGTGACCATATGACTGACTCAAAGATACTGACACAAAGACTGTGTGGATTGCAGAGGCAACACTTCTTCAAATCCCCTTTGAACATCGGGCGACATGACAAAAGACTTGGCAGCATCACTAGACGGGATAGACACACAATGCGATAGTTGACAATGCATTCTTTTGAAAGACTCAAAGGAGTGACATGACTCATGAAAGTGGATCGTCACGGAGATTAGTTGAATACCCAATTGATTGATGTGATTGTGTAGACAAGTGCCATGTTCAAAGGTAACAACAAACAACTGTCATTATTTGCAAAATGATTCCCTTCCCATTTCCCCCATCATGATCGATGAGTGCCTCTTTTCGGTTTTATGAGTTCAAAGAGGGTAACAAACACTCGGTATAGATTGTCAAAAGACAAGTCCAGACCCATATGTTTTATGAACCTGAGAGAGGAGGGGTTCGATCCCAAAATAGGTCTCTTAATGTTTAATTTAATGACCCCACTGAAAGAAAACTTGGTATTGTTCATGTTTAGAGAGTCTGAACGAATACGGAAGAAGACTCCAAAGGGTCCTTTTTCATATGATTTAGTCTCTAAGGCCCGAAAAAGTATAAAATCATACCTTAGAGAATAATTCCAGTCATGAGTGGCTGGAGTGTTCCTTTTTCATAAATAGTCCTATCCGAACTTAAAAAGAGATAACCTACCATCGAAAGTATGACTCTTCAAATACTTTTACGAGTATGAAGGAGACAAGTACTCGACAATATTTTTGTATTTAAGGAGGGTAAAAAGAGTTTAAAGAGGACTCCATGATGTTTCTTTGTACAATGTCAAATTTTATGAGCCTAGCAAGATTCAGAAACAGACTCAGACCTTTGATAATAGGTTTAGAGAGCGTGATGCAAGTGTTGTAATAAACGCTCATCGACCTTTTCTGTTTTATGAAAGTATGAAAAAGCCATAAACAAACTTTCAAAGCTTCTTCCTAGAGTTCTCCTATCCTGCAATAGTCTCAGAAACAAGTGTTAAATGTATTTACAACTAGCATTAGGGATTATGACAGATAAATTTTGAGCAAAATATGATTTTACATAAAAAATATAGCGAGTTAGACCCAAAAATGCCTATATAAGTCAATTAAATAGTAAAAAATCAAACCATTTCACTATTTACCTCTAGCAGAGAGCACTTGGAGCATTTTCTTAGCCAAATCTTCCACAACTGATAGTGGGAGCTTCCACCATCCATTTTCAGCATCATCATTTGCAGGTAATAGCTAAGACCCTTATCTTTCATTTCATAGCATCTATTTTGAGGTTTGGTGGGGTTTTGGGTCAATATGGTGAGCCCTAAAACTCAAAATGTGGGCACCGCGGCCACTCCTTGCGAGATATGTGGTTCCACCCTAGCACCGTGCCAACAATAAAGTGGATAGGCAGTGCCACCACCTATCTTGAACAGTGCACAGGCGGTGCCAACCGTGGATAAGTTAAACTAATGGTATGGGTGATATAACTTCATTATTTTGATTTCCAATGATTTAAGGATGATTTTAATGCATACCATTGTGGTTTTTGGCAGGTCTAGATTTCTCAAAACATGGTGATATGGAAGGAAAGGACTGATGACAATGAAGATACTAATACTGAGAGAAATGCGGGCTATATTGCTGCATTACGGGACTGTGGGCTCTTGAAGTTCTTCCAGACCCCAAGCATGGTGTCGTAGGAATGGCTACTGGAACACATACTGCATTTTTCGGAATCCAGAGCAGTAGTAGTTCAAGGTGGGGGCACACATACTTACAGTGGAGGTAGAGGATATCTACTTCCTGACTAGTCTATTGAGACGGGGTGCCCCCATCTCATTGACAGGTTCCCATGGTGGGGACATTACTACCAGAGAAATTATAGATCGACATTGTGCACCAGGAAGAGGTATATCGGGGATGAAGATCCCCATCAAGGTAGTGATGGATAGGGCTCTACGGACTATCTTGTTTACTATGAAAAGGGTGGATGAAATTCAGGGTGTGCACCAGGCTTCCAGGGCACACATGTTATATGCCATAGAGGCTATGGCACCCACAGTGTTCAACTGGGCAGAAGAAATGCTTCCAATATTCAAGGATCAGCTGACTAAGTGTTGGCAGGGAGAGTTGAATCAATTCATCTTTGGTTCCATCTTAGCCTGCTTCTTCTTCGAGCGGGTTCCACAAATAAGGCCACAAGTGACCTTTCAGAGTCTGAGAGCACGGGACCCCCGTATGCTGAGGTGGGTCCAGGTCATGGCTCGCACAGGAGTAGGTAGGGGAAGGGTGAATTTTGGTGATCCATTCTTTAGATGGCTATGGTATGTAGATCCTCATGGTTGAGGACTATGCTTATGTAGGCATGGACTTCACAAGAGATCTTAACCTACCACTCCCACCTGGAAAATAGTGGGGTGACATCTTTAAGAAGCAAGAAACCCTAAAATGGATGAAATGTTTTTATGTTTTTTTATGTTTTATATTTTTTACGTTAAGTGAGGAGACCTATATATTCTCATGTAGATCTTGGAACGTGACCTGGAGGAGCATCTCCATTGGTTAGGCAAGCAGGAGCTCACTTTGTACCACAGGGTGATGATATCACCGGGGTTCTGGAGGAGAACCTGGAGAGGTTGACTTTGGGCATCCCAGATGCTGACATAGATGACTTCCTGATGAGATATCAAAGATCCACATCGGGAGTACCGGGCCAATTCAGTAGGCTGCTGCGTATGGTAGCTCAAGCAGTGATGTGCTATCATGAGCAACATTAGTGTACGAGATATGTACTAAAAGCTAATAGCTTCAGGATTTTGTATGATGATTTTTCCTGAATTCCTACGTGCTTTAGAGGAGGTCTCGGGACCTATTTTTGTAAACTTTTCCGTATATATATATATATATATATATATATATATACATACTTTTACACGGTGTTTAAATGTTTCAAATGGAAAATGCATTTTCTATGAGTTTTACGTGTCTCTAAATGTTTATTTACAATGGACCATGTTTGATTCACCGTCATGAATGGGAAATATGCCAGTCTAGGATGTAGTTAGCCAATAAGTTAGTGACTACATTATGCTCCCTAGGGATATGCCTATAAGTAATAGTTTCGAATGATCTTTCTAACAAACACACTCTCTAGAATAGGCGGAGGAGTATTGGGTTCCTAATGGTGTAGACATGGTTCAAATGGCGAACCACGAGATGCGAGTCCATCAAGACTACTAGATCATGAACCTCTTGGGAGGTAGCTTCAGTCAGAATACCAATGACTACTTCATACTCGGTGATGTTATTAGTAGTGGGACCTAAAAAAATCGCTCTTGAACTGACCAAATCTTCAACCGGGGAATAGAGAACCCAAGTAGCCAAGGCAAGATTCAAGGTGTGGTGGCAAGCACCATCAGCTAAACCGTAGAAAGCCATCTACATGACCAAAACATGGTATAAATATATGTGGACATGAAGCTCAAAACCATCTTGAAAATACTAAAATTGCAATGAAAACCAATCAATATACATATATACAAGATACTACCCAAGAAAACCTAGGCATAGTACCTTTTCAGGTACAACCCATTGCGAGGTTGCCCCAAAGGGATCCCATCATAATCAACAAGCTTGTAAGCTCCTTTCTCTAATACCTTGGAAATAATGAAAGGTCCATACCACATGGATTTGAACTTACCCTTCCCTAGTTTGTCGTATCTCTAGTCATAAGTCAAGACTAGGTCACCCTCGTTAACGACATGAGGCTGGGCGGATTTATCATACTGCACCTTGATGCATTTCTTATGCACCTCTTTAGCCAACGCAACATCTCTATGAGTCTCGTTAAGGTTATTCAAGTATAAAAATCTTTCTTCCTCCGTGGAAGTGTCAGGGAGAAGTTCGACGACAAGTTGTAAAGATGGAATATAACATTGGATGGGTAAGACAGCTTCAATTCCATAGATAAGTTGGAATGGCATGAAACCAGTAGTTATTTTCATAGAAGTCTGATAATCCCAAAGGGCGGAGAAAAGAACATGGTGCCAGTTGGATTTATGATCTCCAACCATCCGACAAAGCATAGTTTTCAAAACTTTGTTAATGGCCTCTACCTGACCATTAGCTTTTGGATAATATGGCGTAGAGTTTTCATGGAGAAACCCTAGCTTGGCACTCATTTCCTCCATCATCTGATTACGGAAATGGGATCTGTGATCAGTAATGATGGACTGCTGAACTCCAAATCTAGCTATGATATGATTGAACAGGAAGAGGGCGGAAGTCTTACCATCTTTTGCATATGTAGGCATGGCCTCAGCCCATTTAGTAAAATAATCCATGGCTACGATGATGTAACCATGCCCCTCGGCTAAGGTAGTCTTACAATGCATGAATTCAATCCCCCATTTGGTGAATGGGCCAATGGAAATGACTGGGTGTAGCAGAGCAGGATGGGTGCCCTTTTTAGGATAGAAGTGTTGACAAGGTGGGAATTTCTTAACAACCTCATGACAATATTTGAAGATTGAAGGCTAGAAATAGACAATGCAAAGGATTTTTTGGGCTATAGCCATCCTAGAGAAATGACCACCACATGCTCCCGAATGGCAATCATTCAACACAAGTTCATCCTCCTAAACAGTGAGGCATTAGCAGAGAATAGAGTCAATCCCAAATCTATACAAAGTATCATTGAGGATAATATAGTATTTCACGTGGTGATGGATACGATGGCGATCATCGAGGGATAAATGCAGCTGAAAACATTGTGTCTGGAGATATATAAGCAAATCTCCATACCAAGGATCAGTAGTGCTTATCAGGAATAGGAAATCATCTGGAAACGAATCACTGGGCTCATATTCCATCAAATCATAGGGAAGATCACACATAAGCTCTGCAAAGACCAAGGATTTCTTTGATGTAGCCTTGGAAAAATCTAGATCAAACTCCTGAAGGATAACTATCCAACGGGAGTACTTTCCCCCGAGCACCTGACGTGTCAGGATGTAGTACATCGGATTCTGGTCTGCCAATACGATGGTAGTGCAAAGTAGAATGTAATGATGAAATTTTCTTACATCAATGAATGTGGCCAATGCTAAATTTTCTACACATGAATAATGGGTTTCAGAATCCAAGATATTCTTACTAGTGTAATAAATCATGTGCTCTTGACCGTGGAGATTGTCCTGCGCTAAAACCATAGCGATGGTAGTAGTAGAGACAACAATATATAAGAGAAATCCCTTTGAATAATCAGGGGGGTGTATCACGGGTGAATGAGTCAGAGCGTGCTAAAGATTATCAAAGGTGAATTGGGCCTGGTTATCCCAGAAGAATGGAGTGTTCTTCTTAAGGAGACGCATATAACAATGTGTTTACTCTGCAAAATTGCACACGAAACGATGCAAAAATTTTGCCTTCTCCTGCAAACTTTGGAGTTCAAAGAGATTAGTTGGGTTTGGTAGATCAAGAATGGCAGCAATTTTTAAAGGATCTATCCAGATGCCATCTTTGGATACCACAAAACCTAGCAGATGTCCCGTCTCAACGCAAAAAAAACATTTATACGATTTGAGCCGTATATTATAGCGACAACATATCAAGAATATCTCTCTAAGATGACCAGGGTGGTCCTCTTGTAACTGTGAATGAGCAGGGAGGTCATCAAGGTATGGTTCAACAATATGTTTGACATCATCAAACACATAGGACATCGCACACTGAAACGTAGCTCCAACATTTTTTAAGCTAAACGGTAACTTGTTATATGCAAAGGCTCCCCATGGGAAAATAAATGCCGTCTTATGCTGATCGGAGGGTAATATCTCAATTTGATTATAGCTGGAGAAGTCATCCATGAATGAAAAGATGACACTTCCAGTATAGTTGTCGATAATTTGATCGATATGCGGGGTAGGAAATTTGTCCTTGGAACAAGCTTTATTCAGATCCCTAAAGTCGATACAGATTCTAATGGTGCCCTAATTTTTATTGACAAGGACAACATTCGATGCCCATTCCATTAGGGGTATAGGATAAATAAACCCAGCTTTTAGAAGCTTCTCAATTTCAGCTTTTATAGCTCTGGCCTTTCGGGGATGGACTTGCCTAAGTTTTTTCCTGACAGGTTTGTCCAAGGGATAAGTTTTAATCTTGTGGACCACGATGGAAGGGTCGATCCCCAGCATCTCTTCATAGGACCAGGAAAAAATATCATAGAATTCTTTAAAAAGTTCCTTATAGGCTTTAGATTCATCTGTGGAGCAGTTCTTCCCAACATGAACATGCTCGATAACATCAGGCTTGGCTAATATGTCAATTAGGTTCATCTAAGTAATGTTACAAAGGTTTCCTTCAGAATCTTTATGTTGCAACAATATAGGACTTTGGGGAACATTGACAATATAAATAGGAAACAAGGATGCAAAATCATGGTTAACCGAATTGGTATTGGGGAGGAACATGGATCTATTATGGTGATCCTCCCAAATGGACTCATCCATGCTCATGATCTCAATAATGGACTCGTCGAAAGGAAAAGTCTCAGAGAGATAATATAGAGTGGTAAAATAAGGTTCTAACCAATACGGTAAATGGTAAGGATCCGAGGCCACTAGATGAAGATCATCAATGTGATCATCGGAAGAGGTTTGAATGGCATCACACATAGCTTCGTGTGGAATTAACGAGGTGGACTCAACAACATAGTGGCCCTTAGGCTCATAATCAAATGAGGTGATCATATTGACTAACGCGGAATCCGTGCTAGGAGGAGTGGATGGAAAAACTCCCACGAGGGATGAATCCTTCAACATTCCTACCCCAATCGACTAGTAAGGAGGAGGGGACTGGACTAACATGGGTATTTTATTAGCTGTGGAGGTAGTAACATCCAGCGTGTAGAAATCAAGCTGGTCAATAGTAACAATTCTCCCTAGATGTGGAAATTGGACAGTTCGGAATACTAATGAAGCAACAGCAGTAATAGCATAGAACCAATTTCATCCTAGGAGGAGATTGTAATATAAAGGGGCATTTACCACTTCTACTTGGATGGAAATGGTTTTTCCCCCCAGCTCAATCGCGAGGGATGCTATGAGACCATGGGGGTGGAAACCCCATCTGTCAAAGGCTTTAAGGGTCGTAGATGATGTTACAATCTTGAGAGAGCCAAGGGATTTCCAACAAGACAAAGACAACACGGAGGTTGAAGCTCCTTCATCTAGGATTGTTCAAAAAACTTTCTTTCCAACTACTTTCGTAACAACTTGAAAATCAAGTTTATGTGGTAACCTAGACTTATAGTTCTCAACATTAAAATGAATCAAGTTGGTGTTATCCGGGTCTAAAGCTCCTAATGCAGTCAATAGGTTTTTGCGCTGTGTAGGGAAACTTTGGAGCACTTCTAGGGTAGACATTACACAAGGTGCCTTAGTGAGATCTTCAACCACATTATAAAATTGAGCAGCTCGGGCATTGGGATTAAATACTTCCTTTCAAAGAGTACTCTTAGGCAGGCACAAAATCATGTCGAGAGTAGGCTTCTTGATAGACAAGGGGACAGTAGACGAGGACTCAGGAGAACTAGTAGAAGGGGCTTTCCCTAAAGACGAATGATCTTCATTTTTATCTGCAGGTTTAACATAATTCTAACTTCGAGTTTGTAGATGGATGGTATCTAAGGAAATCATACGAATTTATTCTGACAAACTGGAATTACCCTGATTAGACATGTGGTCTATCAGTTGTTGTTCAGAGGGAAAAGGATCTGTAAGTACTGCAGGTGTGGGATTGGACTTCAAAAATTGGGAGATTTCGTCCCGTCGAGGACACTCCTTCAAAAAATGGTCACCACTGCATAGCAAATAGGGATATTTCACTTTTATTTTCCCTTTGTCTTTATCACCATTGGTTGGTCATGGAGTCTCCAGCTGGTTTCTAGGTTTTTTATTTCGATTTCTACCTTTCTTTTTATTACCCGAGGTTTGAGTACTTTGAATAGAATTTACCTCGATGGAAACTCTAGGAGTCAAAGGAGTAGATGGGGCAGTTTGGGTTTGCTTCGTAGGTTTCACCATTGATGGGGACTAAATTGAACCAACAATCCCATCAACAGGTACTTCTGCTGGTGGCTTGGAAGGATCGGTGCTGGGGCGAGGAGCTTGAGAGATCAGGTCATAAAGAGTGTCAGACTAGGAATAAACCAAGTGTAGGTACTGAGCCCGAATAATAGCCTACTCTTAAATGATTGCACTTTCCATAGCCACATCTCGGGCAATAGGAGGAAACAAGGATTTGGTGAACCAATCAGCTAGTAACTGATCTGGAATAGGGGCCTTAATAAGCCTTCTCTGCCTTCTCCACTCATGAATATGATTGGATATGTGGGTGGGGTTGTTTTGTCACAAAGATGTTAAAAGATCAACACCTGTTTCATAATGATTAGGGAGCTGAAAGTGTGTAAGAAACATGGTTGCTAGCGAGCCAAAATCCACAAATGAATATTTCTGGGAGTTCAATGTACCACTTCACAGCCGTACCAGTCAAATTTTCCTGAAAGAGTCGTAACCGAACAGAGTCATCCATGAGGAAATTTGAAGAACACCACAAATGGAATTTCATCACATGGTTCTTTGGATCGTCTCCTTATTTCCCATCGAATTTTGGGATGTCTGATGGTAACTTTATCGAAATAGGGGGCCACAAGGTATTGGGTCGAATTGGGTCATTAATAAACTTTGACAGATCAGGTAAGTCCAAAGTTACTAGGAAAGGTAACTTTTGATTGGGTTGAACATACTGGTAATATTGATATGACATATAATTACCAGTAGGACCATAAGTGGACTAATAAGCAGGTTGTTGTGACGAAGAACTACTGGAAGATCCGCTCACAGGGGGTTTGTTTCTGGGATTAGGACTACTAGGACCACCAGGGCCTCTAGGAGGACGACCACTGGGACCACTGGGACCACCAGGACCACCGAGACCACTAGGGCCACCAGGAACACCAGGACCACTAGGGGCGGACCCTCAGACCCTCCGAGGTAACTAGGAGGAGGTAAACCTCCAGAGCCACTGGAACCACTAGGAGGAGGGGCACTAGACCCTCTAGGGCCAGAAGGAGGAAATCCATGAGGTCCCCCAGGAACACTATGGAAACCAACACCATAAGGAGGAAAGTTTCCAAATCCTCCAGGACCATTAGGCCCCCCAGGGGAAGGACCTCCATAAGGGGGTCCTCCGACACCTCCTGCAATATGTATAGGTAGCACCCCCATAGCTGGCATGTAAGACCAGTTGGGTTTCCCCCATGGCGTAAGAGTATTACTAAGGTATGGAATTCCTATAGGATTGGGTGGATGATTAATATTACCTACATGTATTTGATAACCATAACCTCCAGAAGATTGAATGGTTATAGGTTGGGCCCTGGAGGGTTGACCTGAACTGGATGGGGGATTAACCACATTAGAATCGGTGGGAGGGACATAAATTGTAGATGGTTCTATGTTAGAGGTATTCCCTTGACTAGTAACAGTTCTTATTTTAGATAATGTAGGTCGTGCTAGGGGTTTCCCCCCGACACTAGAAGGTGTAGATGAAACAAGAATTGAAGATTGAATCTCAGGTACTGAAGACATGGGAAAATTAGGTATAGACATAACATGAGAGGTGGTATATTGACCTAGGTTACGGGGTGTTAATGGATGATCTATAATCGGTTCAATGGGTCTCATAGATTCAGCAAGTGAACGATATCCCCTAGGAACAGATGTGGACCTTGGTAGTCTTGGGCCTAAAATGTCATCAATTTGCTTATCAATCTCCTTTGCATGGAGAATGGAAGAACGGTATTGCCTACATTCTTCTTCAATTTCAGAAGAGATTACACAGGTACCAAATGAAGCAATGCCCTGATTTACAGGGGTTTCCCAAAATGAAGCATTGGGACCAAAATCCGGGAGAGCAGTATCATCAACATGTCCTTCCATGGGAGAATGGAACGATGAATCTCCCTGAGAAGTCTGTTGGACCAATGGAGGTGAGTGTGAAGAATATGGTACTCCACTTTCCACAACCACATTATCTCCCACTTGGGAGGTGGTAGTAGCTCCTTGGTCGATAGCTTCCATAGGATTTTCTCCTGAACCAGGAATAAAATCAGGTGGCAAGCCCCGTACTCTTTTGGATTGTCTTAACTCAGCCAGTTTGTACAGTTCCTAACTAAACTAGGGTCTGAAAATCTAGAAAACACACCAAAAATAAATTCCCTACACAAGCTATAGGTCAAAGAATGCACACTTAAAATGATAGGATTTTAAAAGTCAGGTCTCTCACTAGGATTGTCAAGAAGGTGCCACTCGTGATATACCTCGAGGGTACGTGCGTAGTAATCTCCCCGAATGTTGTTTTTGGTGCATGGCTCCAAACAATATGGCCAAAGGACTTTTCTCAGATAGATAAGGTACCCTAGTGAGGTCTCCCGATATACTCAAGGTACGTGGGAGCTCGAATTGGTAGTAGTGCTATATAATACATAACCGTACACAAGGGGCCTTCTGATATACAATCGAGTACATGAAGTACCTTTCTATATACCTCAAGGGTAAGTGAAAGGCCGTTCGATATACCGATGATACTTGGAAGAACCACGGGATTCCTGGAATGTAATGCTGACAAATAACAACAACTCCTATGCTTAACGATGCCCAAACACGTCTCTAACCTACCACTCAAGTTACTATGTAAATTTTAACCTACAACTACTGTTAATTTTAACTTGTACGGTTAGGTGAATGCATGATGTTTTGATAGAAAAGTAAAACCATGCAGTATTCTAGTGCAAAATTTTCACTCTACCGTTCAGTATGCCTACTTACGGGAGGGAAAGAGAGTGTTTTCCTTTTGTTTCAAAAACCAAAAATACTTCCACACAACAGTCATGAACATCAAACAAAGACAAGCAAACACTTTTCCAAAGTGATTTCTTCTTTCCAAAAGAAAATGAGAAGGGGAAGAATATCTTTTCCTAAAAGAAAAACAAGAAGCACACGTATATGTAAATGCAATCTATTTTCTCAAATTTCTCAAACATAAGCAAATCTAACTTAAAAATACCATTTTTTTTAATTTTGATCGAGATAGCTCTAAATGCATGAGAGAGGAAAGATCATAAAGGTTCCGAAAGCTTGTAAATCCAATTAGAAAACCAATGTCCAATGCTCAATGATGATATCCTAGTCTCAGTCAAAAATTTTCTTTTTTAAAGGAAGGAAAAAGAAGTTTACTATGCAAATAAGAAATGAAACCTAGAAGCTAATCTAGTGTTCTTCTTTTAGTCTATGTAGCAGAAAAAAAAAGAGATAGAGCGGTTCTGGTAATAACCACTTATGGACTAAGGGCCATAAGCGGTGGCACCACTTGTGGGTAATAGAGTATGGGCTGTGAGAACAAGGGTACCACGTATGGATAAAGGGTCAAGTGCGGTGCTGGGAATTTGTATGAAACGATTGACAAATGATATGAGTTTCCACTCCAGAAGCTAGGATTCAGGGCAAGTAGGTATGTCAAATGTCTTATCACATGATGGTGACAGGATTTTGGTATAACACTCCACGAATCCACAAAGGCCTGATAGAGTTTGACGATGAGAATTTGGTTTGAGAAGCTTGTTCGGTTGGGGGTGTTGATGGTTGGTGACAAGGTTCCATACTCACTTGTCTCCTTGGTATTTGGATGCTAATCATGACACCAACCATCAATGCCTAGACGTGATACCCACATCTCCAACGACGCGAGGTTTGGACACTTACTTCCCGTAAGTGTTTTTTCAGGAACCCCTAATAGCATCGCACCCACCAAAGCCTCTGCAAAAGGGGATAGTCATTGACTGTTCCATGTATTAATTTTTGTTTGGATGGGAGCGTCAGGGGTTTAAAGCCCTAACAGCCCAATTTTTGAAGTACACTTGCTAGGGGTGATCAGGCTGGTGTAGATACGCTACACCCTTGTGCCTGTGGGAGAGGTCACCCCACTAGAGGTGAGGAGTACAAGAATGAAAAACCACTCGACATGTCTATCTCAACCAGAAGTGATGCAACACTTCTTCCAAAGCCCACAAGTAACAGTGTTACCCAGAGAGGAAGGAGGTGGTGGATGTAGCGGGACCAGCGAAGGAGGCCAACCACTTTGCTAGCATGTGACCATGCGGAAAGATGCATTTGAACACAGTGGAAGCACACATTTTGGGAAGAGAGGGAGGCATCATACTCATCATTCATCATGACGGCTGGACACATCAAGCTGTTATCTAGTCCAAATGCAGCCACTAGCGCTATAATGTTTGTTTATATTTGTAAAACATGGTGATAATCCACTCCTTGCACTGTTAATGCCTGATGGTGACTTGTAATAGCTTTAATTCGGTAGTCTCAGCAATAGGATTTTATAAAAATGCTCCCAATAGAGGGAGAAAGGAGTTAGTGAATTGGATTGGGAAACATTCTCGGGCTGAGGCTCCCCATTCGTAAAACTTGATACCTATGTATGAATAAATTGCAGTGAAAGAACTGTTTCTCATGGAAGAGATTCATGTGTCGTTTCTTTTTCCAATATGTAATTTCCTTTACGTGTAAATGTGTTTCCTGTTTCCATTCCAGTTTGTTGATTGCTTTCATGTCTGCAACTTAGTGTATGACGGTTAGGAATTCATACTCGCTATGCTCCTGCTGTTGTTCCAGGAATTTATGGTTCTTCTAAAGTTGCATGGAATTCATCTTGTTGGTGCTCCATGAGATGGACTATCCCTTCTTGTCCTCTAATCACCCGCTAAATATCTCCTGATTGGGAAATCAACGGCTATATTGCCTATGTTTGCAATCCCACGTCATTCTTTCCCTTTGTTATCATTTCTTACATAGGTTTCAACTCCATTTTCTCATGGTCCCTTGCCCTCGGTAATCCCACCATGCACCTCTCCTCAACATACTTTTCCCCATTCAGGATCCTATCCCCCTGATCATGCCAATTGAAAATACTATGCGGAGTAGACTCTGGTGACACACAAGATTGACAACCTTATGTGGAGTAGGCTCCGGCGACAAATGAGAGATCCCTCTCTAATTTCATAGGGCTATAGGTGCAGTCTAAAGTGATTCTACTGTTTCCTGGGAGCGTCCTCCCCTCGCTCGACCTTGGGGGCTCAAATCCCCATGCCAACGCCGGTTTGTTGGAACCAGAATTTGAGCACCCAAGGTTGAGCAAGGGGAGGCCACTCCCGGGAAACAGTAGAACCACTTTAGACTATGCCTCCGGCCCTGAGTAGTCAAAGAGGAATCTCTTGTTTGTCGTCGGATTCCACTCCACATAAATTTTTCAATCTTTTTTGTCACCAGATTCTACTCCGAATAGGATTTTCAATTGGCATGATCAGGGGGCTAGGATCCTGAATGGGGAAAAGTATGTTGAGGAGAGGTGCATGGTGGGATTACCAGGGGCAAGGCACCATGGGAAAATGGAGTTGAAACATGTGTAAGAAATGATTACAAATGGAAATAATGCCAAAGATTGCAAACATAGGAAAGATAACCACTGATTTCCCAATCAGGAGATATTTAGCAGGCGATTAGAAGACAAGAAGGGATAGTCCATCGCATGGAGCACTAGTGAGATGAATTCCATGCAACTTTAGAAGAACCATTGATAAATGCCTGGAAGAATAGCAGGAGCATAGCGAGTATGAATTCCTAACCATTATACACTAAGTTGCAGACATGAAAGCAATCAGAAAACTGGAATGGAGACAGGAAACACATTTACATGTAAAGGAAATTACATATTGGGAAAAGCAACGACACATGAATCTCTACCATGAGAAACAGTTCTTTCACTGCAATTTATTCATACATAGGCATCAATTTTTACAAATGGGGAGCCTTAGCCCGGGAATGTTTCCCAATCCAATTCACTAACTCCTTTCTTCCTCTATCGAGAGCATTTTTATGCAATCCTATTGCTGAGACTACCGAATTAAATCTGTTACAAGTCACCATCAGGTGTTAATAGTGCAAGGAGTGGACTATCGTCACGTTTTACAAATATAAGCAAACATTATGGTGCTAGTGACTGCATTCAGACTGGATAATAGCTTGAAGTGTCTGGCCGTCATGACGGATGATGAGTATGATGCATCCCTCTCTGCTTGAAACATGTGCTTCCACCATGTTCAAATACATCTTTCTGCATGGTCACACGCTGGCAAAGTGGTTGGCCTCCTTTGCTAGTTCTACCGCATCTTCCACCTCCTTCCTCTCCGGGTAACACTGTTGCTTGTGGGATTTGGAATAAGTGTAGCATCACTTCTAGTTGAGACATACCTATGGGGTGGTTTGTCATTCTTTTACTCCTCACCTCTAGTGGGGTGAGCTCTCCCATAGGCACAAGGGTGTAGCATATCTACACCAGCCCCATCACCCCTGGCAAGTGGACTTCACAAATTGGGATGTTAGGGATTTAAACCCTTGACGCTCCCATCTGAACAAACATTTATAAATGGAACAGTCAATGACTATCCCCTTCTGCAAAGGCTTTCATGGGCGCGATGCTATCATGGGTTCCTGAAAAAAAACTTACAGGAAGTAAGTGTCAAGACCTCATGTCATTGGAGACGTAGGTATCACGTCTAGGCCTCGATGGCTGGTGTCATCATTGGCATACAAATACCAAAGTGACGAGTATGGAACCTTCTCACCAACCATCAATGCCCCAAATGGACAAGTTTCTCAAACCAGATCTTCATCGTCAAACTCTATCAAGCCTTTGCGGATTCATGGAGAAAGAGAAATTGAGCTCTGCAGATATGTTAGTTCACTCTTGTTGAACTGAAGGCAGTGTTTATAGGGCTTCGGGACTGATATTTGCAAAGGCTGGTCAACATTCCTACACATTCTGTCATCGAGTGTATCTCGTCTCAACATGTGCGAAGGCGCGAGCAGAGCGATCCTTTACTTGCTGGGGATCTAGTCATTTGGTTTCATCGGCCGTGGCGCCTTACTGTCTATTGTAGGAAGCAGTTGTGGATGCCATCTGGTACAGTAGATCCATGCTACATATTTCATGAAGTGGATGCTCCTATGTTTTCCTATTCCTTTGAAGTGGGAAACAGAATGGTCCCCCGCATCATGTTGGCTTTGCCGGCTACTTTCCTCATTTCTATAGGCCAGCTCACACAAAAGCCTCCAATCATTTAGTGATATTACTCTTCCACAGGGATGTTTCCACCGCTGTGCATGCTACAAATGGCATCATAGAAATCATCCAATCTGCGAGAGCATAGATTACACGCGTGAATGCCTCCTCCACTGTCATCGTCACACTGGATGGGAAATCTAGACCTTAGGAGTCTTCTCAATCGTCTGATCAAAGAAATATTTTATGTCCATCATCCACGTTCCATTCATCCTGCCACCAAATTCTCTCTTTTGAACACCGCGGGTAGTTCTAGATTGTGGCATGTTCTTAACCATCGATCGAGATCGACCTTTCATGTAGTCGTCGATCCGAGTGGGCCCCACCGTCTTTTGCAATGGGAAAATTGGATATTTGTCCATGCTAGTTCACATTGCAAAATGAACCGTAACCATAGATTTATTCCTTTTCTCATTGCGGTCGTCGATCTTTACGACCTCTACCACTTTTTTGCAATTTGAGATTGCGGTTTTACCCGCACAAGTATAGACCATGAAATTAATTTGGGCCGTAGATCTTCCCCGGCTTTCATCTCAACCGTCAAAGGCCTCTGATTATTAGCACATTTTGCAATCCAGGACAGAAGTCTTAATCGTGCATATTTGCTCATGCGAAGCAGTTTTGGAGCCATTGATCCACCTTCGATCAATCGTAGCCTTTGATTATGAATCCTCCCCAATGTTAACAACACACCTGCTTCTTTCCTCATTAAAGGGTGGTCACATGAAATTCGAGGGACTGGGACCCCTATCGAACCTTCGTCAAGCCCTTATATCAATATGTTAAAAATGGAGTGTTAACACTACCCATTTAGAGAATCTAAGAGTAACAATGATCTTTCTATTAAAAATCTTCTTGACTTCCTTGTCTATCAGATGAAACAACAGAGGATTAATTCTTCTTAACTTCTGTCTAAATGCATTTTCTCCAGGATTGATAGGAATAGTATGTTGTATTATGGAAGTAGCATATTCCTTCAGGTATTCATAGCTCCATGCAAAGACATCAGCATAACTCTTCATCAAATTAATGTACTTTTCTTTCTCAGCTAGAGGCAATTTTTATATAGTTTTACAATTGTGGGCACGTCTTCAGTTCCTATGTTTTGGCCTTCAATGGAATTTTCAACAAGTTGAAATTTTAGGTCTTTTGCAACATCGTCCTAATCAAACAATTTTTCAAGAGGAATAAGACCTTTTCGAATATAATAAATTTTCAATGGTATTATGTCCTTTCCTCCAATCACATTTTTTATATTTTTATTTTCAAGTTCTTCATCATCGGACTGTATACTTTCATGGAAATGTTCTAGGTTTTGATTCTCTGTATCTATTTGAGTATTTACAAATTTGTCAGACATTTCCAGAAATCTTTTTATTTGAATATCATCCTCAAATACTTTCCAGTACTTGGAATTTTCGGGAATGGAAGGTCTATGTACAACTATTATTTTGTATTTATTTTTTGAATATATGGGAACTTTGAAATTACCACCAATGTTTGACAGTGAATATTATACTTGATTTTCAAGTATGGGAATGACTTTGAATCTATGGCATGTGAAAAAAATACCCAAGATATCCCAAACCTCATTTTTGTATGCTTTCGTCCTTGGATGGTTAGTCTGATAATTGTCATTCACTTGGTTAATCACTAACTCAGAATCTCCAAACACATCTATTATTTTAGCTCCCAAATATTTTAAAGCATTAAAAACTAACAACAAAGCCTCATACTCTGCAACATTATTTGTACATTCAAAGGTTAACTTATAAGGGTACACCTTAAATCCCTATTAGGAGAAATTATCCACACACTTGCACCAGCTCCCTCTTTATTGAGAGACCCATCTAAAAGTATTTTCCACAAGCCCCTCTTCATTCTATTTCTTTTCAAATTCCTCTTGCCTTTGAGCAAATTCTTGATCTTCTTTTACATCCACCAATATGGGTATTTCAGGATCAACAGGTGAATCATAGAAAAATATATAACACTCTAAATCAGTATCTACAACATATATGGGGTTATTTTCAAGTTTATATTTCCTACTCACCAGATATGCTAGTCTCTTCTCTATGTACAATCTTCTATGACCTCCAAAACAAAGGAATAGTTGCAAATGCCATATCCATATGTAATGTCTCCTTCAGCTTTGAAGCCCACAACCTTGACAGTAGGATACCAAATTTGTCAAGAATATTAGCTACTACGACATACATGACAATTCTTTTAGTTGGAATTTGAGCCATAGTCACCACCGTATCTTTAATTGGCCCCATACATTTCACTTTTCCGGAATCAAAAGAATGCAGGTCTTTATAAGGCCTAGTAATCTACAATCATAGACTTTCCACTACAACCTTTGGCATTAGGTTGGGATATGTTCCTGAATCAAGCATGGAATTATGTAAAATCATATCATGGACATTCAAAATCACATAAAAATGAGGGACATCCTCTTCATCGGTGTCTTCAACTCTAGGGCCAAGGACTATGGTGAGAAGATCATCTGTGAGTTTTGAAGTATCAGGTTGACATTCACATTCATTCTTCAGTATCTTGGTGATATTTTCTCTATACTCATTATTTCTCAACAATTCTTCGAAGGGGATGGAATTTTTTATTTTATACAACTCATTTTGCAGATTGAAAGAGGACACTGCTCTATCTACATCAATTGGTATAGGCTACTTGATTTCTTTTGACATTCCGCTAGTATTACTTACAAATTTGTGTACAACTTTTTCTTTTTGTTTTTTAGTATTATTTTGACTACTAGAAGGATGATTTTCATCAGCCATTCCTTTATTTATAGTTACATATCTACTTCTCAATTTATGGTTCCTTTGAAAAAATATATATGGCATTCTAGTAACCCTTCTGATATTGCTCTAAATCCACCTCAAAAACATTATTGACATGTTCTTGAGCAATATTATGCTCTTCTTCAATGAGATATATTTATGTGTCCAAATCATCAAAATGGTGAATTTTGTTATCCATTGGATCAATTTCTTCCTCATAATCAATATAGTTCTCAGGGAAAGGAGGCCTTATCTGTTGGTCTTGATGATTTCTCAGGTTTATTGGGTCTATTTGGTTGTTTTGAAGAGGAGGAGGAGGTGGTGGTCTTCTGAAGTTGGGGTTTCTTACTTGAGTTTCATGTTTCTCTCTATTGAGTGGTCTATTGTCTAAATCCAGCCTGTGCATTAACCTTTCCATAGTTTTCATCATCATTTAAAATTTAACATCATTTGAAGAAGAAGCGGGAGCATAACTGGAGGGTTGGTTTTCTTCTCTAGTTCTTCTCTTGTCCACTTCTACTCTTTGTTTCATCTTTCCAAAATCCATCAAATTAGCTTCTACTTCTAAGAAATCCTTAAACATATTAGGAATACTTGTAGAATTTCTTTCTCTCAATAAAGAAGAAAAATCACTCTCAAATAATCAACATAATGGAGTTTGGCGGAACCTACTAGGTGTTTAATGTCTGCTGGTATGGAATTATATGCCTTCATAAACCTACTGCAAAATCATGGATTGATTCAATATTCCTTTTTTCATATTTTTATATTAAGAAATAAATTATAGAATACTTTTTCATATCTTCCCATCTATCTAGAAACAAATTTTGGATAGCTTCAAAGGTAAGAATGTATCTTGTAGGTAAATATTTAAACCATATTTTTCCCTCACCAAGCAAAATATGTGTGAAAAAACTCATCTTAGCATCATCATAGTCCACTTCCTCCAAATCAATGATATCTTCAAATCTATCCATATGTTTCCTAGTAGTAAGGTTTCCCTGCCCATCAAATAAGGATATTCTTTGAGAGTAGTTTTGGGGAATATCATCCAGTACAACAGGTAGAGCCAAAGGAGAAAACATGGTTGTTATGGGTCTAGGAGGGTTTGGGGTTGCAGGGGTACTTAGAGGAGGACTATGAACAAGACTTGGAATATAAGGATGAAAATTTTGGGCAATGGGATTAGTTTCTTCAACCTTAAAAATGTCTTGAATATAATGCCAAAGAGAGTCAAGTAAATATGACTGAATCCCATTAGGATTTATTTTTGTTTTTTTAAGATCTGATTTAGATTTAGATATTAATAGAGATCTTTGAAAACTGGTTTCCCCATCAAAATTATGAAAAATATGAAATTCTTGAGAAAAATATCCTTCAGTTTGAGAAGTATTTATTATTTCTTTTCCAGACCTACGTTTAATCAACCTTTCTGGGTTTTCCACGCCATATAAAATTTAAGAAGAAGGATTATCTCTAGTGTCTATCCTCCTAGAAGCTTGGATGTATTTTTCTAAAAATATTCTTGAAATCAACGTGGAGTCTCCAGGGAAAAGGTACACCAATATTAGATGAACGAATCTATGCTTTTCCACAAAAATTATAATTTTTTTAAAAGCTCCTTATCGTTCTCCTAGGGCATATTTTAAATCTCATCCCTGGCAATGACACCAATATGTTATCACTCATATTTTACCCCCGTTTGTAAAAAGTTAAACCCCAAGGTAACCACAGAACCAAGATTTAGGAAAGAAAGTTGGCTTCTTCCTCTCTAGAGGGGTATCTCTTAGTAACTTTTCTCATAGGCCAGATATATATAAACAAATATAAAATTAAGATTGTTGGTGGTTAAAAAAAATGTGCATTGGGAATGGATTCATAATATGGAACAATAATATTAACAGTCTTGTTGCATGGGAAACTTTAATAGAGGCAAGGTAGCAATCTCATTAAAGTCAAAATTCTTTTTTCCAATTATTATGGAGGAATTTAGAAACAATCCATTAATGTGGGAAGCTAACTCGGATGAATCCAACATTAAATTTATATGAACATGTTTGTGAATGTTTGACAATAATAGACAGAGCATATGATTATGAATTTTGCACTATTATAAACTCATCAAAACATGAGAATGAAAACATAATGGAAGTAGTAAACATGAAACACATGCACACAGGAAAAGGAAATAGAGACTGTAATAAAGACAAAACATGAATCTTTGAAAATACCATCTTCGGCACTGTAATTTCATTATTCTTGCAAAGTATCGATTACAATTCAAAATCTCACGGGTTCGTACCCTTGTTCTTATACAAAATATCACTCCATGAGCTTAATAACTAACTCCAAAATTAGGCAAGAACTTCCTTTTTACATCTATCATATATATCTCCTAACTAATAAATGCTCTTGAAGATAAACAAAAAAAACTCCTAGCTAACTAGTTCTTCAAAAATAGTATTCGATAGGTCTTCAATCATGTAGCTTGTACTTGGATCTTCCATACTTTTCAACCAATTTCCACTGATCAGGATATTTCAAGTCCAAGATGGCCATTTCCTTTTCCAACACTATGAGCTCCATGTGGTCTCTATATGAAAATTATGGCAATTGTGCACACGTGGATCTGAAGGAAAATATAATTTCAAAATCATCTGCCATCTTATCAACTATTTCCTTTCCAGACAATGATTGTTGCATATATTCAAATTTTCTATTGTCTAATATTCATTCGACCAATCGATCATGATATTCTTTTTGGGATAACATTTTTCCCTTTTCTTCCCAGAAGAAAGGTAGACCTTTTTTGCATAATGGCAAAAATGGCTCAATAAAAAATTTGATTTGATGGTTCTTAATATCATTTGTTTCTTCCACAGTATCCAAATGGTGGTGTTTACTCACGACCTTCCTCGCCTAAGTGATTATGGAAATTATGTCCTTGATGTTTGTTGTTTTGAGTTCATCTTATGTTAGGCAATTTAGAAAATAAATTGTGTTGTTAGCAATTTCTATGGGATTCTTATTCAATATTTATTTCACTGTTGTTACACTTTTCCTCGAAGCTTGCATTACAATATCCTTATCCAAAATATAATCTAATTAATTCCCAAGTGTAGTTTCCTCAGCTATAATTACATCCCAAATTATGTGTTTGGCTCCTTGTACAGGAATTTGTCCTGTCACTTATTTTATTAACTTATCATTTTTATCTGACAAGCCTTTGAATTTGTTTTCCCAAGCCTTTATTTATTATTCCTTTTCAATAGGAGCATTTTCTAGGTTCTTATTCTAATTTTTCAAACAAACTATCTACAAATCCCTCAGACTAACCCCAGAAACAACTTTTACAACATAATCTATATTGGTTTGTGCAAGAGGTGGAACAGTCTGCACTTTAGGATCTTTTCCTTCTTCATTTAATTCCTTTTCCAGTTCTATATGTTTTTCCTTCAAACTCTTCTCATTCTCAACCAAAATACACATGTCTCTTTCACACTACTTCTTTTCTTCAGAAAAATTTAAAAGTTTTTCTTTATAATCATTCAATTCATCTTTTAGAGTTTCCTTTTCTTTCTCCATCTATGTAAGATTTGTAGCTTGTATGAGCTGGGTAGCTAGAATCTTCAATTTATTTTTAAGGAGATGAATATTTTTTTCTTTCTCATTTAGTAGCTTTTGAGTTGTTTCTCCCTTATCAGCTTCATTATCATCATTCAATAAATCACCTTGAAGTTTCTTAATTTGTTGTTGATGAGCTTTATTTTTAACCTTTTCTTGTCTCAGCCGGTTCTCAACTTTAATATTGGAATATTGAAATCTAAAAACCTTTAAAGTGGCCTTGAGTAGGTCACTATAGATCACTTCCCTATTTTGTTTGTGAAGTAGAATCATATCAGGTATAGCAATTTTTTCTAGATTCATCTTCATCTTGACAACTTTGTTCTTTGTGGATATTTCCAAGTTCAGGGTGTTCTAACCATGATCTCTGACAGTAACCAAAGCCACATTTTTACTGGTGATCTCTTTCACATCTTCATATAGCTTAAGAGATTCATATGTTGATATCTCTTTCTCATATCTATAATTATGAAACACTGTGAGCTCTGGTCCTCAACTGAGAGGTAGAATCCTTGGGTGTCACTAAGAAGGCATATTCCTTGATTTCAAAGGTTGGTCCTTTGAATTTCATATGATTTTTCTTTCCTTTGTATTATGCTACATGTTATCTCTAAGGTTGTTCCACCTTTTTCTTTTAAGATCTTTTGATTGTGGTGTGTTTTTATTTCTTAAATTTTGTTTTACTTTACACCTTAGGTTTGATTGGACGCCATTATGGTTTCTTTATTATCCTGAATCATCAAAATATTCATTCATTAGTCATGAACCTATGTATGTGCAAGAGATTGTATGTTATATGGTGAATTGTTAAAGCTCGTAGCATTATCCAAACTGGCAGCATTTCATGAACTCACAGCATTTTACTTATTGATAGCAGAATTCCAAAGGGTATTTTATTAAAAATTCTATTGTTTATAAATACCATGGAGTATAAAAGGGTAATAAACTTTGATCATATTCATGATTATTGGGCATTCGATATGAATATGTTTTAAAGGAGCTCCTGTCCATAAAATGATGGGTTTTATCATGTCACTTATGAAATGGTACACCTGTCATCATTTTAAAATTTTAACACTGCATGCAATGAATATTAGTACTGATCATGGAAGAATCGACTTAATGCAATCTTTTCCCTAAAAATATGTCTCATTATTTTTCCGGTTAATTGGAGAGGGATAGTCCGAGACCTGTTTGTATATTGTCAATCTTCTTTGGTCACGAGCAGCAACATTAGGGATTCAAGCAGCTAGGGTTTGTTTTCAAACCTTGATGGATTTTATGATTTGAGGGCCTGGATTACATCATATACACTTTCCTGCATCTCATAGCAAGTGGTTACAACAAAGAATTCTATGTTCGAGGCAGTATATTGTAAAGGTTTTGTTGATTTGCATTACTAGTAGAGGCTTAATGGTAAAACTGACGAGGCCTTGGGTTATATCTTCACTATCATCTTCACTCTGTTAGTCTTGTAGATAAATCTAATTAATAATAGCACAAGCATAAATGCATTATTGACAGGCCAGAGCTAGCATGGAGTAAAGACCTGCCACAGAGGTAACTACAGCAAAGTTTAGTGGGTGTGTTGTTTTGTTTGAGATTTAAAGCCCAGTCTGTCTATACAACAAAGTTGCAAATTTTTAGGGTTTTAAATGTCGAAGGCAGTAGATGAGGAAGAGCTGGAGGTTATAGTGAAAAGAAAACCAGGAGGGTTCATTTGCAGGTTAGAGCCAAACAATACAGACTGGATAATGAAATTTCCCAGGTCTGCTAAACTCATGAAGAAAGCAGGATGGTTTAATTTATGTGAGAAATTGCAAGGTTACCACTCACATGTGACCATGTTATTTATTGAAAATTATAGAGATGAAAGAGTTCAACTGCAGAGCCTAACAGTTAGGGTAGATGAGGGTTCTATTGCTGAGGCAATAGATGTTCCAGCACAAGGCAAAAAATGGTTCAAACAACAAGACTTCCAAGGAAATTTCAGTGAATTTCTGATTCCAGGAGGTGAAAAGCTAGATTGGAAAAATGGTGTCCATATTAGCAAGATCAAACCAAGTTGGAAAATTCCTTTGGAGATGATACACAATTACATCACATGCAATGGCAGGTACGATCGAGTGTTAAAATGGCATCTAAAATTGTTAATGCACATCAATGGAAGTATACAGGTAAATATCCCATTTTATTTACTTAAAAGCCTCCAAAAGATGATTGACAGGGTTCAAAGCCATCCCGAGCATACTACTTGCTCTGTTTAACACCAAGGCTTAATTAAATTATTAATTTTAGCTCAGTTGCAAAAGGAAGGAAAAACATGGGAATCCCTATTAACAGAGCTAGGGTTTAAGGAAAATCCTAAGGAGAAAGGAAAAAGAATGATGGATGATACTGATCAAAAAACAACAAGTCCTAAAAAACCAATCCAAACTATTGAAAAGGAAGAAAAGAATCTTGCTAAGAAACCCATCCAGGAAGGCTTGTGCCCTGAAGCTTCCTGCACAAATGAAAACCCAGAGAAACTCAGTGATATGCTGAAAAGTATAGCTTCAAAGAATAAAATTTGTAAACATTTATTCAAGACAGAGAAGCCAAGAACCAGGTTATGGAAGAAGATGCAGATAGAGAAAAGAGCAGCACATAAAGATGCCATGGATGTTGTAGTGATAGATGATGCTGGTAGCGAAAAAACTATACATACAGCAAAGGACCAGTACTGTGTAGATAATGAAAGGTTTATTGATATTCAGGGTGTAGTAAGCTCTATACTAGAATATTTTTTCACAGACAAACAGGATAATCCAGATGATGGTGCAGCATCAAAGAGTTTACAGGAAGAAAGAGTCAATATAGGAGAAGAATACTTGGAAATATCTCCAGAACTAAGCCAATGTAGGAAGTCTTTGCAAACATAAAAAGAGAAAACTAGGTATCTACAGGACATAAATGAAAAATTGATGGTGGCCAACAAGAGACTTCATGAATATCTGGAGGACAAAGAGACAGAGTACCAAAAGTTGCTGATAATTTCCAAAGATATTCTAAGGGAGAAATGAGCCATTCAGAAGCAGCTTGAACAAGTCAAAGCTCAGAACAACGAGGACAATAAGGATTCTAAATTCACCATATTGCAGAAGCATTCACAGGTTTTGAGTGACTTAGCTACACTACCAGAGGCTTCTAGAAGCCTTTAGAAGTTAAATTCTAGTTTGCTTTTGAACTTATGTTGTTTATTTGACAAATGTATTACAATTGTAATTGAATACCTTTTAAAAGGGATTGACTTCCCTTTTTTTTGAGGAGGTTCGATCCTTAGATATAGGATCTTATGGTTAGTTTAAAAAAATACAACATTATTTTGTATTTAAGGGGGTCTCGAGAGGAGACAGGAGTGGGCAATTTTGGAGTTATGAAAGTCGAGTTTTGATTACTGTCTGTATAACATAAACACTCTACAGCTTCAATACAGGTTCTATTTTGAATGAGCATGATTGTGATTTGTCTATGTATGTTATGAATTGTGTTTCCTGTAACTTTTCATGTATATGGTCTATTTGATTCCATTACAGTGATTCTTATTTTGAAACATAATTATCCTTTATATTTTTAGAAAACAGAGGCAGTCTCACTTCATGACTTTATGATCATAGTTACTTAGATATTGGACCTTGTGTTTGGTTTTATATTATACAGTTCCTGTTTGATTCTCTTGTAGCTTTGATTGAACTACCATCCTATTTCTTTAATAATGTTTTGATTTTATTATAGCTTTCATGTTATACTAGCCTAGTTCATTCATAATCCTATGATTTTCCCTTATAGCCCTGATTTCATACCAGCTTGTGTTCTCAGTTTGATTTCATTTGATTTGTACATTTTTGAAAAAGATTTCCTTAAGCTTGAACCCTTGTAGTCTAGTTTCAACTTTAGGGATAACATATTCTGGCGCCGTTTCCGGGGATGGACAAAGGAAAGGATATCTTCCCTGGGTAATCGACATTTTCATGAAGCTGATTTTGCAGGGTGAACAAAATCAGTTAGATCTGATATAGCCTACATTGAGTTGCCTTTTAAAAAGTTACAGTGGCTTCAAAGAAGATAAGAACTCGAGTAAATCCCTCATCTCCTTTGAATCCAGGAGACTCAAATCCTGAGCAGTTGTTAAAGGAGGCTAGGAGAAATTTAATTTCTACTTCATCAGAAAAATTTAAACAACCTGCTGCTTTAGAGATCCCTGAATATTCGTCTATTCCAATTCCTTCTTTTAATCCACATTCAGAAAAATGAAGAGAGGAGTTATACCTGTTATTTACCCCTTCCCAAATTGACAATTTTTGTGTCTTTACAAATCCTTTGCTGTCAGAGAAGGTTAAGCTTGAAGCATTGCAAACAGGAGCTTCTTCTTTACTTTCAACCCATATTCCTTTGGTCAAGGCTGTCCCAGTGAGTCAATCAAATCCTGGTAACTTGTCTCCCTCATCACAACAATCAAGCAGCTTTCAGTCTAATACAAGCTTAAACACTTCCAACCCTAGAATGGCTCAAAATCGAATGGTTGCTATGGTAGCAGCAAGGTATACCCCACTTGTTTTACCCCAGCCTCTTAATGCTCTCCCAGCAGGAGATTATTAGAAGTACCTTCCAAGGTTTAATGGCCAGGGAGAGACTACTACAAAAGAACATTGGGATACATTCTGTAGTTATGCAGACAATCAAAATTTTGAACATGAGGATGTTTGGATGAGGGTTTTTATTCAAAGTTTAGATGGTGAGGTTAGAAAATGGTTTAGGGAATTACCACCAAACTCCATAGATGGAATATATGCTTTAGAAGAAGCATTTATGAGATAGTGGGGGGACACTAAATACTATTTATATTACATGACTGAGTTTGGATATTTAAAAAGAAAAAAGGATGAAGCTGTGGGAGATTTTTCCAAAAGATTCAACAAAATGCATAGTAGGATTCCAGCTGAAATAAAACCTACTGAGACAGCAGCAAATTTAACTTATGCAAACTCATTTGATCATGAGTTTTCTTTTCTATTAAGAGAAAGAAAATTGGAGTCACTTCAAAACATGCAAAATGCAGCATTAGAAGTAGACTCAAATATTTTGGCCTCAAATAAACTCAAAGAGGAAACAGAACACCAAATGGTTGACAAAAAAGGAAAGAAGGAAATCATTACATCTAGCCATACAAGAAGGTCATCAAATAACAAAATAGATGAAATGAGTAAAATCATAAAAATTTTGTCTTCCAAGATTTATAGGTTGGAAATGGGAAACAGAAATCAGAATAAACCCCTACCTGAATGTGATAGAAATCAGAACCAGTTTAGAAGACCTTTTGCCCCTAGGTTTTTGCCAAGAGAAAGATGAAATAATGATATACAGAGAAACAAATGAGAAAATGAAGAACAAAGGATTCAACCTCCTTTTCAAAACAATAATGTTAGAGATGATGAATCATATGAAATAGATGAAGGGGTGTTAGATGATTTAGAAGCAGAATAACATAGTATTAGTCAATTTGATGGTGATTCTTTTTCTCATTTTCTAACTAGATCTGATTATCAGTATGCTACATAAATAGATCATTATGAAGAAGATGACTATCAGATGTCTATGCCTGAATTCTGTCAGGAAATGACACAAAAATCATATGGTCTAAGATCAGAGGTAAAACATGCAGCACAGGCTAGAAAGTTGGTGAAAGTTCCTCCTCTTAAACAAAATATGTCTGCAAATTAGAAACAAATTGTAAATGAAAGAAAAGATGAAATTGTGAATCCTGAGGAGATGAATAAATCTGTTAGTGGTTTCAGTTTTGAACATGAGCTTAATAAGGTGAATATCCCTGTGCATTTAACATAATTTATTAAGAGTAAAGTTTATAGAGATGCAACTTTTAAAACTTTCAAAAATGCAGTGAATTCTACTCCCATCCCATCTGATGAGATTAATTTGTAGGATGAAAAACCTACTATCATTGTAGGGTCAAAAACTTTTGATCATCTTGATGATAATTTAGAATATCCTCCTCCATTTTATGTAACCTTTTCAATACATGATCAGTTATTGCATAATTGTCTGCTAGATTCAGGAGCTTCACATAACCTCATGCCAAAATCAGTCATGGAAGCCTTAGGACTGAGTGTTACTAAACCATACCATGATTTGTATGCGTTTGATTCTAGGGAAGTAAAGTGTATTGGGGTAATCAAGGATTTGGTGGTGAATTTGACTCAAGTACCTATGAAGAGTGTATTGATGGATATTGTTGTAGCTGATATTTCTCCCAAATTTGGTATGTTATTGTCTAGATCCTGGGCAAAGAAAGTGGGAGGAACTCTGCAAATGGATATTTCATATGCTACAATTCCCGTATTTGGAGGAGAATTCAGAAGACTGTACAGAGAGGTACAGATGGCATATTTGGTAAGTGGTAGTAGACACCCTAATAATCATCCGATCTATTCAATTGATGAAAATCTTGGTTCTTGTATGTTGCAATTAAATGATGAAATTGAAGGGGTTTTACAAGTACAAAAAGATATCCCAGTACAGGTGTAGAGAGAGGAACCAGATGGGTTGTGGCAGATGTATTTCGATGGTGAATCAAGTAAAGAGGGGGAAGGAGTAGGAGTATTGTTGATTTCAGCTGGAGATGAGATTATTTCCCTAATGTAAAAATTGGAATTTAAAACAACAAATAATACTGCTGAATATGAGGCCTTGATTCTTGGGTTAAGGGCAGCAAAAGACTTGTGCATAAAAGAACTTGTTGTATTTGGCGACTCTGAATTAGTTATTCAGCAAGTAAAAATGGTTTACCAAGTAAAGCAGTATTTATTGAAGGTCTATAGGAATGAGGTCTAGGATTTAATTGAAAATTTCTTCATAGCCTTTAATATCACCTTTGTCCCAAGAGAATATAATGAGACAGTTGATTCCCTAGCATTAGCAGCAGCCTATTTCAAAGTCCCAAAGGTAACTCATCTGAAATACCCAATTGATGTAAGATACATACCTGCTATCCAAGATAATATTAAACATTGGAAAGTATTTAATGATGATCAGGAAATAAAAGAATTTCTGGAATTGGTAGGTGAATTCTCAGATGATACTGTTGATCATGAATAGGATTCATAATGGGTAGAAAATGAACCTTGCAGAATTAATTCAATTGCTGATCACAAAATTGTTGAATTAAAAGGGAATTTCATTCTTAAGGGACTTGTTCCTTTAGAAAGACTGTTTTCAAAAGATGATACACTGATAAAACCTACCCTATAGACTACTGAGGAAAATGTCATGGAATATAATATTGGTTCTGAAAATCAGCCTAAGATGATAAAACTATCTAAATTGTTGTCATATGAAGAAAGAAGAAAATATGTTGGTTTACTAAAAGAATATAAAGATATTTTTGCTTGGTCATATCATGATTTAAAAACATATGATACTAGCATAATTTAGCACAAAATCCCTCTAAAACCAAACACTAAGCCTTTTAAACAAAATCTTAGAAGGCTTAACCTAGCATTGCTGCCAGTAATTGAAAAAGAGGTGAAAAAACTACTAGATGCAAAAATTATTGTGCCTTTGAGGTATTCATCTTGGGTTGCTAATTTAGTGCCTATACGTAAGAAGAATGGAGAGATAAGACTAGTGTAGATTTCTGAAACTTGAATAGATCTTGCCTCAAGGATAACTATGCATTACCAAAAATAGATCAGATTTTGCGGAGGGTTGTAGGTGCTCACAAAATTTCAATGATTGATGGATTTTTTTGTTATAACCAGATTGCAGTTCAGCCAGAGGACTGAGAAAAAATAGAATTTACTACGCCATGGGGGACCTTTATGTATGACAAAATGCCCTTTGGGCTCATGAATGCAGGTGCTACTTTTTAGAGGGTTATGGATATAGCTTTTGTGGGTGAAAATGAAAATTTTGTAGTGATATACCAAGAAGACATCACAGTCTTTTCTAAGTCTGATGAAGATCATCTTAAACATTTGAGACAAATTTTTGCTAAATGTAGAAAGTTTGGTTTATCACTCAATCCTAAAAAGTCTCACTTTGCCCTGACAGAAGGCAAATTGTTAGGCCATATTGTTTCTGCTGAGGGAATAAAGATAGACCCAGAAAGAGTCAAGGCTATCTTAAAAATCAGCATTCCTAGAAATAAAAAAGAAATTCAATCTTTTGTTGGAAAAATCAAATTTTTAAGATGGTTTATTCCAAATTTTGCAGAAATAATAAAGCATATCACTCAGATGCTTAAGAAAGATAGGGAGGTTAAGTGGTCTAACCAGGCTAAACAAGCATTTGAAGCCATAAAGCAAGAATTAGTAGAAGCTCCGGTGTTGATGGCTCCTAATTATACAAAATATTTTGCAATATTTTCATTTGCATCAGAAGACACTATAGCTGTTGTATTGTTACAAAAGAACTCAGATAATTTGGAACAACCAATTTCATTCTTCAGTAAAACATTAAGAGACTCTCAGCCGAAATATAATATAATGGAAAAGCAGGCATATGCTTTAGTTAAAGCTCTTAAATTTTTTAGAATATATGTTTTACATTCTAATGTTGTGGCATATGTCCCAAATTCAGCAGTCAAGGAGATTCTAGCACAGTCTGACAGCGAAGGAAAAAGAGGCAGATGGATAGCTAAGGTCATGGAATATGACGTAGAAATTAAACCAACAAAGTTGGTAAAAGGACAGGGATTAGCTAAACTTCTGACGGAGTCAAATTGTCAGGTTTTGAATCTTCATGTAATGGCTGAACAGTCAGAGCAGGTTATGGCAGAAGAGCACAGTAAACATCAAGTTTATAATAGATATGTTGAATCTGATTGGTATAAAGATGTTGTGTATTTCCTTTTGTATTTACAATGCCCTCTTGAATTGAATAGGAATGAATGCAGATCGTTAAAACTAAATTCAATGAAGTATGTTTTAATAAATCATATTTTATACTGGAAGGATCCAGGAGGAATATTGTTGAAATGTTTGGAGAAATATGAAGTTGATGCTGTGATTGCAGAATTGCATAGTGGAGTTTGTGGAGGACATAAGTACTGGAAGGAAACTGCCTTCAAAATCCTAAGAGCATGATATTACTAGCCTACCCTTTTTTCATATGTATATCATCAGGTTAGATCGTGTATGGAATGTCAGAAATTTGCAGGTAAGCATAAGCTTCAGTCCTTACCTCTAAAGCCTATTTCAGTGAATGGTCCATTTCAGCAGTGGGTACTAGAATTTATCGGTGAAATTCATCCTCCCTCTAGTGGACAGCATAAATGGATCCTAATTGCTACTAACTTTTCACTAAATGGGTGGAAGCATTTCAAACAAGGAGAGCAACAGAACAAGTTATAATTACTTTCCTTCAAGAAAACATTCTGGGTAGATTTGGATGCCCTAGAAAATTAGTTACTGATAATGCCCCTGCTTTCAAATCAAAGAAGATGGTGAATTTTTGTCAAGAAAATAATATTAGCCTAAAATAGTCCACGCCATACGATCCACAAGGAAATGGATTAGCAGAATCCAACAACAAAAACATTGTAAATAGTATCAAGAAAATGTTGTTTGAAAACAAACGGAGTTGGGATACCAAACTAAAATTTGCTCTTTGGGATGATAGAGTAACAATTAAAAAGTCAATTGGGACATCCCCTTTCCAATTGGTTTATGGAATTGATGCTATTTTCCTTGTTGAATTAGTGACCCTAGTCATTAAGTTTATGCAAGAAATAAAAGAAGAACCAGATGATATCAGAAGAAGAATGTTCCAGATTGTGCAGTTGCAGCAGGAGAGGGAAGCCATTAAGGATACAATTGAGAGACATCAAAGAAGAATGAAAGAAATCTTTGATAAAAAAGTTAAAAAAGAGATGTTTGCAGTTGGTGACCTCGTTCTCAGATGGGATGCAAGAAAGGATGAAAAAGGTAAACATGGGAAATTTGAAAACTTATGGATAGGGCCTTTTTCAATCAAAAAGATCCTTGGAAATAATACTTTTGTCTTACAAAATCTGAAAGGTGAAGAGATTGTAGGTCCAGTCAATGGACGCTTCTTAAAGCATTTTTACACATATTGAAAGACAAAGTGTTATCGTACATCGTCACTGTATATATCATTTTGCTTCAGATAAGATTCCATCCCAATAAGACAGAAATGACTTTAGCGGGTTTTTGAAGGCACTGGTCAACATGTTCTCAAAGTTTCACAAGAAAACTTTGTCCTCAAACGGAGCCAGATGTTATCTCTAAGGTTTTTCCACCTTTTTATTTTAAGATCTTTTGATTGTGGTGTTTTTTTATTTCTTAAATTTTGCTTTGTTTTACACCTTAGGTTTGATTGAAGGCCATTATGGTTTCTTTTATTATCCTGAATCATCAAAATATTCATTCATTAGTCATGAACCTATGTATGTGCAAGAGATTGTATGTTATATGGTGAATTGTTAAAGCTAGTAGCATTATCCAAACTGGCAGCGTTTCATGAACTGGCAGCATTTTACTTACTGATAGCAGAATTCCAAAGGGTATTTTATTAAAAAGTCTATTGTTTATAAATACCATGGAGTATAAAAGGGTAATAAAATTTGATCATATTCATGATTATTGGGAATTCGATATGAATATGTTTTAAAGGAGCTCCTGTCCATAAAATGATGGGTTTTATCGTGTCACTTATGAAATGGTACACCTGTCATCATTTTAACATTTGAACACTGCATGCAATGAATGTTAGTACTGATCGTGGTAGAATTGACTTAATGCACTCTTTTCCCTAAAAACCTATCTCATTATTTCGCTGCTTAACTGGAGAGGGATAGTCCGAGACCTGTTTGTATATTGTCAATCTTTGTTGGTCACGAGCAGCAACATTAGGGCTTCAAGCAGCTAGGGTTTTTTTTCAAACCTTGATGGATTTTATGATTTGAGGGTCTGGATTACATCATATACACTTTCTTGCATCTCAGCGCAAGCGGTTACAGCAAAGAATTATATGTTCGGGGAAGTATATTGTAAAGGTTTTGTTGATTTGCATTACTAGCAGAGGCTTAATGGTAAAACTGACGAGGCCTTGGGTTCTATCTTCACTTTCATCTTCACTCTGTTAGGCTTGCAGATAAATCTAATTAATAATAGCAAAAGCATAGATGCATTATTGACAGGCTAGAGCTAGCATGGAGTAAAGACCTGCCACAGAGGTAACTACAACAAAGTTTAGTGGGTGTGTTGTTTTGTCTGAGATTTAAAGCCCAGTCTGTCTATACAACAAAGTTGCAAATTTTTAGGGTTTTAAATGTCGAAGGTAGCAGATGCAAAAGAGATAGAGGTTATAGTGAAAAGAATACCAGGAGGGTTCATTTGCAGGTTAGAGCCAAAAAATACAGACTGGATAATGAAATTTCCCAGGTCTGCTAAACTCATGAAGAAAGCAAGATGGTTTAATTTATGTGAGAAATTGCAAGGTTACAACTCATAGGTGACCATGTTATTTATTGAAAATTATAGAGATGAAAGAGTTCAGCTGCAGAGCCTAACAGTTAGGGTAGATGAGGTTTCTATTGCTGAGGCAATAGACGTTCGAGCATAGGGAAAAAAATGGTTCAAACAACAGGACTTCCAAGGCGATTTCAGTGAATTTCTGATGCCAGGTGGTGAAAAGAAGATTGGAAAAATGGTGTCCATATTAGCAAGATCAAACCAGGTTGGAAAATTCCTTTGGAGATGATACATAATTACATCACATGCGATGGAAGGTATGACCGAGTGTTAAAATGCCATCTAAAATTGTTAATGCACATCAATGGAAGTATACAGGTAAATCTCCCATTTTATTTAGTTAAAAGCCTCCAAAAGATGATTGCCAGGGTTCAAATCCATCCCAAGCATACTACTCACTCTGTTTATCACCAAGGCTTAATTAAATTATTAATTTTAGCTCAGTTGCAAAAGGAAGGAAGAACATGGGAATCCCTGTTAACAGAGCTAGGGTTTAAGGACAATCCTAAGGAGAAAGGCAAAACAATGATGGATGATACTTATCAGCAAACAACAAGTCCTAAAAAAGTAGTCCAAGCTGTTGAAAAGGAATAAAATAATACTGCTGAGAAACCCATCCAGGAAAGCTTGTTCCCTGAAGCTTCCTGCACAAATGAAAACCTAGAGAAACTCAGTGATATGTTGAAAAGTATAGCTTCAAAGAATAAAATTTGTAAACAGTTATTCAAGACAGAGAATCCAAGAACCAGGTTAAGGAAAAAGATGCAGATAGAGAAAAGAGCAGCACATGAAGATGCCATGAATTTTGTAGTGATAGATGATGCTGGTAGTGAAAAAAATGTACATACAGCAAAGGACCATTACTATGTAGATAATGAAAGGTTTATTGATATTCAGGGCATAGCAGGCTCTATACCAGAAGCTTTTTGCACAGAAAAACAAGATAATCCAGATGATGGTTCAGCATCAAAGAGTTTACAGGAAGAAAGATTCAATATAGGAGAAGATGACTTGGAAATATCTCCAGAACTAAGCCAATGCAGGAAGTCTTTGCAAACATAGAAAGAGCAAACCAGGTATCTACAGGACATAAATGAAAAATTGATGGTGGCCAATAAGAGACTTCGTGGATATCTAGAGGACAAAGAGACAGAGTACCAAAAGTTGCTGATAATTTCCAAAGATATTCTAAGATAGAAACGAGCCATTGAGAAGCAGCTGGAACAAGTCAAAGCTTAGAACAAGGAGGACAATAACGATGTTGAATTCGTCGGATTGTAGAAGCATTCACAGGTTTTAAGTGACTTATCTACACTAGCAGAGGCTTCTACAAGCATTTAGAAGTTAAATTCTAGTTTGCTTTTGAACTTATGTTGTTTATTTGACAAATGTGTTACACTTGTAATTGAATACTTTTTAAAAGGGATTGACTTCCCTATTTTTGAGGAGGTTCGATCCTTAGATATAGGATCTTATGGTTAGTTTTAAAAAAAACATTATTTTGTATTTAAGGGGGTCTCGAGAGGAGACAGGAGTGGGCAATTTTGGAGTTATGAAAGCCCAGTTTTGATTACCTTCTATATAACATTTAAACACTCTATAGCTTCAATACAGGTTCTATTTTGAATGAGAATGATTGTGATTTGTCTATGTATGTTATGAATTGGGTTTCCTATAACTTTTCATGTATATGGTATATTTGATTCCATTACAGTGATTCTTATTTTGAAACATAATTATCCTTTATATTTTCAGAAAACAGAGGCAGTCTCACTTCATGACTTTATGATCATAGTTACCTAGACATTGGACCTTGTGTTTGGTTTTATGTTATACAGTTCCTATTTGATTCTCTTATAGCTCTGATTGACCTGCCAGCATATTTCTTTAATAATGTTTTGATTTTCTTATAGATTTCATGTTATACTAGCCTAATTCATTCATAATCCTGTGGTTTTCCCTTATAGCCCTGATTTCATACCAGCTTGTGTTCTCAGTTTGATTTCATTTGATTTGTACATTTTTGAAAAAGATTTCCTTAAGCTTGAACCCTTGTAGTCTAGGTTCAAATTTAGGGATAACACTACCTATACTATATTTCCTTCCTTTCTGACCTTCTGCTTCTTCGTAGTTTGGGCAGCGTCATCTTCTTCTACATCCATAGCATCAAAGAAATCTCTTATATTAGTCTTACTAGAGTGACTAGAAATGGGAGTAATCTTCTCTGCTGTTGGAACAATAGCCAAAGGGTCTGATTGTACAGCATCATCATCCTTCATTGGTGATGTGGACCTCTGTTGAGTATCTTCCTCATCATGTGTCTCTTGAGGATAATCCATCCATTTGGCACTCTTGGCCAAGACTGCAACTTCTTGATGCTCAAAGGGTTTATTTTTATTGACTTGTATTCATATAGATGTGATATGGTGAGGATAATATTTGACAGCTGCAACAGTCTAAAACCTCATCTCCTTCAGCAAATTTTCCACTAAATGCAAAGCAGCTTTACTTTTTATAATGAATGGGCCAACTACACATATAAACTTGATCTTGGATGACTTCTTGAAATTGATAAATTGATCATTCTAAATAATGAGCTTCTACCTAATAAACTGTAAGGAATATATCCTAGGATTTAAGAAAGATGGTAATATATATGGTGGATGAAAAAATCCATACACTCTAATTACAGTGCTCTCTTCCATTAAGAACCATTCTCCAATTATTTTCTCAAGTGAAAACTATAGAATTTCCTTGATAAGAGGTAGAACCATGGGAAACTTGTGTTGGAAAAATACTGTGTGTATAAATTGAACCCAAGAGATAGAACAATTACACTCACAAAATTGCTAATCAAACCTGCAAAATTCACACCAAAGGAGACTGAAATTGGAGCATAACACTAATCTATATTTAATAAGTGTACAATACCCAAACTTATGAAGTAATAGGATGCTGCAGTATTTCATTACATCAGAGAATTGAATGCATAAATATTCCATTCAAAATAGTCAAAAAGTAGGCTTACTAAATCTAGTCAAATCCCCCATAGGTGCATAAAGCAGTTTCCAAATCTATAAATCTGCTCACAAATTTGCTAAGTCAAGTGGGAAAGCTAAAGAGGGATGGAAAGACAAATCATACATGCTTTTATTTGGAGAAAAAGAGGGAGGATGATGTGGGAAAAAAACAAGTCAACTACACCTAGTCTAGCTTTTCCTTTTTCCTTAAATCAGAATAAAACAAGGCATCTTTTCAGAAAAAGAACATATGCACTTTGGAGGATCTAGAATAAAGAATACATGCTAAATTGGGTTTCCAGGATGTTTCCCAAGTGCTCCATGACTCATTTTTAGCATTTTTTTACTTCTAGGACTATTAGAAGGCAACTAGCATAGAATGGAATCTAGGAAACTAGGTAATAAGACAAAAATGATTAAATTAATGTCTAAGGTAGGTAACTATGCATTGATTATTCTAACACCCCCCCTTAATCCTAAATTCATGAATAAATATCAGAAAACTATAGGTCCTAGCAACAAGGCTTAATCACCCTTTACATACTGCTTGTCCATACGACCAAGGAAAGAGACAAAAACCCAGTGGGAAAATCCTCCCTTAAACATGGACAGGAAAAACAAAATTTTGGAAATCTTGTCATCAATAATGCTTCAAAGCATGATTAGTAATAATTAGCACTGATTTGAGATTAATGAAGGTCTTCTCACAAAAAAATTTGTTGAAGATATTTTCTACTTGTTTTGAAGATGCACAGAAGAGTAGATCAATGGTGCCATCATGCACAAGCTGTCTGATGTAGTGAATATGGATCTCAATGTGCTTGGTTTGCTATCTATGAACTGTATCATTGCATATTCAAATGGAGCTCTGATTAACACAGTAGATAATAGTTGAAAACTCTGATTCAAAACCATGTTCTCCAAGTATCCCCTGCAACCACAAACATTGAGTTGTTGCATTTACAACTCCACTATACTCTGCTTCTGTAGATGAGAGTGCTATTGCACTCTGCTTCTTGCTTGACCAGATGATTGGTATTTCTACAAGCATGAACACATATCATGATGTATAATTTTGATCTGTTTTGTCACCTACCCAATCACTGTCAGTAAACCCAATCAAATCAAGATCACATTTTGCTTTGTAGAAGATCCCATGAGTTCTTGTTCCTTGAACAATGTTTAGGATCCTTTTGGCTGCTCTCCAGTGGACAACATGAGGCTGATCCATGTATCTCGAAGCAAAAATAACTACACAAGATATATCAGTTCGTGTGTGTGTAGTATTAAGCAAACACCCAATCAACTGCCTATACAATGTATTATTTACCATAGGAGAAGAACCTGCTTCTTGAAGCTTAAATCCTGAAAGGAAGGGAGTCTTGCTTGGCTTGCAATCTTTAATGTTGAACTTGTTTAGAAAATACAAAGCATACTTGTACTGATGTACTTTTATTCCGTGTTGGGATTGAGCAATTTTGAGACCCAAGAATTGGCTCAACAATCCCAAATCTGTCATAGAAAATGCATGGTTCATTGCATCCTTCAAGGAGGAAATCTCTTTCTTTGAACTTCCTGTAAGCAGAAGGTCATCCACATACAAGAAAATAATTATCAAAGAGCCATGAATCAGCTTCAAATATACATTAGGATCACACTTTCATCGAACAAAACTCAGTGATAGAAAAAATCCATCAATCTTGGCATACCAAGCCCTGCATACCAAGCCCTGGGGGCTTGCTTGACCCCATACAATGATTTATTTAACCTACACACTAAATATGGATTAGAAACAAACCATTCAGGTTTCTAAATGTAAATATATTCAGTGATATCTCCATTTAGGAAAGCACACTTCACATCCATGTGATGTACCTCCCATTGCATCAAAGCTGCAGTGGCTAAACTAGCCTTATGGAGTCCATCTTTGCCACTGGTGCAAAGGTTTCATTGTAGTAAATACCTTGTACTTGTGAGTACCCCTTGGCTACCAATATTGCCTTATATTTCAAAGGTGAACAATTAGCAGAAAACTTAGTATTGAAAACCCACTTACATTGAACTAGCTTCCTCCCTGGGGGAAGATCAACTAGTTTCCAAGTGTTGTTCTTTTGGAGCAAGCTGAATTCTTCTTTCATGGATGTTTTCCATCTTGTATCATGTTCTGTATCTTCATATGTCTTTGGATATGATTCAACCACCAGATATCACTTCTCAGCAAATAGAGGATTTTTCACACAAAGGGCACTCTCAAATTAAGATCTAGTCCTCCTAGTGTCACTACGACTTCTAGCTAGTTCCCTAGCTGCATGAATGGTATTTTTTGTCCATTTTGGTCTTCTAGGGCTGTTAGGATATGCAATCAAATCATTATTATCAGACATATCAGAACCATCAAACTCATTAGTCTCTTCACTTACAATCAATGGATCTAGTGGTGAAGAAGACTCTCCAACTTCAACTGCTACTAAAGGCTCTTCTTGGAACTGAACACTTATTTAAATGAAGGATTTGTTAGTGCTAAAGTTGATCAGCTTGTACCATTTTGAATCTTCAGAATAGCCAACAAATAGGAACTCTTGGCTTTGGGGATGTAAATCCTTCCTCTTTTCAGTTGGAATTCTAGCCCAATCCTTTGAGCCAAAAGTCCTGAAATAGGTCACACCTGGATTGTTCCCACTCCAAGATTTGAAAGGAGTCATACCATCAATATGCTTGTGAGGAAACCTATTCTAGATGTAGGATGCACATTTTGTAGCCTCGGCCCAAAACATTGGTGGTAATGTCTTAGCCTCCATCATACAGGTTTCCATGATCCGGATTTATGCTTGAACGAAATGAAAGAACATATACAGAATCATAATCATAGACATTTTGCAAAGATAACAAGGATACAATAAATACATGTTCTATTAAATGGCAAAAATAGAACAAACTGTAATACAATTGCTAGAATGGTGGTAGCTATCTCTGAGAAGAGATGTGGCTGTTACGCTCATCCGTGCTAAGATGAATACAAAATGAGGCCAAAGGGCCTATTTATAATAAGAATGAGGTGAGAACCCCAAAAGTCCAAAACGTAACCCTAGAAGATGAACCATCATAAAGTTTGCGGCCCCACAATGGTAAGTTGAACAGTCAACTTCCCGGGGTCATAACTTTTGTATACGATCTCCGATTTGGGTGTTCGATAGCTCCTTGGAAAGGTCTATATAAGATTTAAAACTTTTGGTTGGCCAAATGAATTTTGATGGCAACCATCTGGCCCTAAATATCCAAAAAATTTCATTTAGGGCCTCAAAATGGACCCGTAAGTTTAGGACTCGAAAAATTGTAGAAAAACAACTAGGAAACTGCCACAATGGACAATTGTTTTGAGCCAGTGGAGTAAGTGGGTGGACATCGATCTTCATCTGGATCATTCCATATCCTTTAGTGATCTATTATTTCTCTCAGCAACACCATTTTTTTGTGGTGTGTAAGGGATTGAATGTTGCATATGAATACCTGCATATTTACAATATTGAATGAACTCATACTTGACATACTCACCACCATTATCAGATCTGAGGATCTTGAATTTCCTCCCTAAATAGTTTTTAACTAAGGCTCTAAAGACTTTGAAGAGGTCAAAAACATCATACTTATTCTTTAGGAAGTGAACCCAACATTACCTAGAAAAGTCATCTATGAAGGTCAATGCATATTTGGCTTTACTCATGGACATATGAGGTAATGGACCAGAAATGTCACTGTGGATCAGCTTAAGAGGTGCAGAGGTTCTCTCATGACTAGCTTTCTCATACTTGTGCTTTGGGTGTTTCCCTAGGATAGAACCTTGACAAACTCCCTTAGAAAACTTGATATTTGGTAACCCTATGACCATATATTTTTCACTCAAATCAAAAAGATAATTTTAGTTAAGATGGCCAAATATTTCATGCCAAAGCTTGCTTGCTTCATTAGCATGACTCAAAAGAGAAGAGGGATTTGAGTAGGGTAGAAAATGGGAAAACGTGTATACCTTCGAAGTGTGATCTACAACACCTTTTGCTATGAATTTACCATTTGAAATATCAGTGATTTCAACATCATCAGGGGAGAGGATGACCTTCTTTGGAGACCTAGTATGAGTCATCGGATACACTGACAAGAGATTACAGGCAAGACCTAGAACATACAACACATTATTGAACTTACCATGGTCAAGATCAATCCTTTCCTTCCCCAAACTGTCAGTGAGAGTGTCATCTCCCAAAACTATTGGTGGACCTTTCGACATGTCAAGAGATGAGAATGTCTCTTTTTTTGAAACGATATGTCTAGAAGCTCCAAATTCTATGATGAAGCTAGGTGAGCTTGATGTGCTGACAACCAAGGCATGTACTCTCTCTCTATCCTCTGAATTTGATCCTCCTTCCCTCTTATTTGAGCAATCAGGAAGGGAGATGTTGTTCTTCTCTAGGAGTTGGGTCAACATGTCAATTTTCTTCTTCATACAAGAGCTCTCAGGATGTTATCCCTTACTGCAGTATGTGCACTTGCTCATTTCTCCTTTGTTCTTGTTCTTCTCAAAATTCTTCTTGGAACCTTGGGGCTCCTCTTGAGACTTGTTCTTGTCTCTCTTTTTCTCAAGTGGATTTTTATATTTTTTATTGCTTTTTGAATCCACCCTTGAATCTCTAGAAACCAAATCTTGGTCTTTGGAAGGTTTGATGGTGTCCATCATCACCAACTTATCTTGCTCCTATGTGAGGGATTCTACAAACTTTGCAAGATTAGGCATCTTCCAGGCTCAAAATGTCAACTTGGTGGCATGGAAGGTTGAAACAAACACTGAATAGTTAGGACCAAGATTAGAGAGTATGGCCAAAAATAGTTTCTCTTCCTTCTTTTTGATCCCACACTACTTCAACTGCAAAACAAGGGCCTTAAACTTGGAAAAGTAGAGTTGCAATGATTCGAAGCTGCTGGGAATCAAGGAGATTAGCTCATTCTTGATTAGATTTCCTCTCATCTCATATGTATTTCCAAAAATATATTCTAGCTTCTCCCACACTTCATTAGGCAATGTCAATACATCAATATGGAACAGGAGGTTTCTTGAAATGCTCAGACACAAAAGACCATAGGCCTCATCCCTCTTGTTGTGCCATTTAATTTTCTCTGCAGCTGCATTGGGCTCTGCCTCAGTTTCCATAGTCACACTGTATAGACATTTTTCTCTCAACTATATCCCCATATCAGTTTTCCACTCAAAGAAATTGAATGGAATCAAGATGATATTCTGAGATTGGTCCATAGGTCATAAACTGTTCCCTTTATTCAGCAGAATGTGCTCCCAGTCAAGATGTCGAACCCGCAATAACAATTTGGAAGGAAATAAATCGATATACAAAGGATTTGATACCATGTGGAAATTGAACCCAAGAGATAGAACAATTACACTCACAAAATTGCTAATCAAACATGCAAAATTCACACCAAAGGAGACTGAATATGGAGCATAACACTAATATGTATTTAATAAGTGTACAATAGCCAAAATTGTGAAGTAATAGGATTATGAAATATATCATTACATGAGAGAATCAAGTGCATAAATATGCCATTCGAAATAGTAAAAAATTACTCTTATTAAATCTAGTCAAATCCCCCATATGTGCATAAAGCAGTTTCCCAATCTATGAATATGCTCATGAATTTGATAAGTCAAGTGAGAAATATAAATAGGGATATAAATAAAACTCATACATTCTTTTATTTGGAGAAAAGGAGGGAGGAGGATGTGGGAAAAAAACAAGTCAACTACACCTAGTCTAGCTTTTCCTTTTGCCTTAAATCAGAATAAAACAAGGTAACTTTTCAGAAAAAGAAGATATACACTTTGAAGGATATGGAATAAAGCAGACATACTAAATTGGATTTCCAGGATGTTTCCCAAGTGCTCCATGACTCATTTTTAGAATGTGTTGACTTATAGGACTTGTAGAAGTCAACTAGCATAGAATGGAATCTAGGAAACTAGTTAATAAGACAAAAATGATTAAATTAATGTCATAGGTAGGTAACTATGGGTTGATTATTCTAACACTGTGTACACCTCAGACATCAAAAGTTCATATACTTGCCAAAATTTATGCTCATTTCATCAATGAGAACCATCTCCGAGAACTATAGGTTCACCTCATTAAAGAACAATTTTTTTTTACCAAATAGGACTGGAATCTGAAAACTATGGTGTTGTGGAAGTTCATTAGCTGTTAGTGGATACTCTCAGCTATGAACTAATCAAATTTAAGGAAACAATATATACTTGACTCAATGGACTCAACTTGACAAGTACTGACTATGAACAACATACTCATTAAGGACTCAGTAACATACATGTCAGTGTCTAGACCTAGAAACTGACTCATGAGGGAAATGACAGACTGAGTTTGATCAGTGAATAGACTCGAAGAAATAGGAAAAGATCGGTTTTCTAGGGATATGGCAGGCTTGAAGCAAGTATGGAAAAGGTTTATTTTTTCTCAACAGTGGATTCTCTGAATTCTTGAATTAAAAATTTTTCATTAAATTCTATAGACACCTAGGTGAAATTAGCAGGAACATAAAATGTACCTCAGACAACAACTAGACTGAAAAAATAAAGAATTTTTGGGTTAGATGCATCCATAATTACCCTCTCAAAAGAGGAATAATTACAGGTGCACGAATCAATAAATTCTAGGAAGTTTAGTGTTTTCTCAGTACGAAAAAGCTTGAAATAAGATCGTAAAACTCCATGGACATCTGTTCCTTGTTCTTTGAGGAATTTAAATTGTTTTTCAACAGGTCGACTGAACTAATGGACATAATAGTATCAAAAACTTCACAATCCTTGTATTCAAAAACCTCCTCTATCTTTTGATACTTCAATGTTTGAGCCTCCATTCCCTCTGTACTATCAATTTTAAATAGCTTTTGGTAAGAGTAAAATGGCCTACTTGATTATTTAACAAGTGGACATGATATTCAACTAAGTTGGATTCCTTTGCAAAGTTATGAGAACACATTTTTCGATGCATAAACAAACAAATAATCTAAATCCATGTACCTTTGCTTTGATATTATTGTATTCTCTTATTTACCATGCATCTTATTCAGTCAAATCCATTCTTATCTGTGGATATAGTGTCTCTCATTGTGAGCCATTTATCTTGATATTCATTTAACTATGTACTTCTCATTCCCACTATATCACCCATCCTTATCTCTCCTGGAACTTTCAGCAGTGGAGTTGATCTCAATAATAGATCTGCCTCTGATTTACTTTTCACCATAGATATCTTTCTTGCTTTAAGACTACATATTCACCTCATAACTGAATTGCACTTTGTCTAAGAGAACTATATTCAACCATTGATATTATCCTTTGCAAATCCCGCCGTCGATTGATTTCCCCTTTTAATATTCCACTCAGATTTAACTTCATAAACATCATGCATCTTTTCCTAGTGGAGTGATTATCCATCATAGATCTAAACCTTCATCAATATCATCCTTTCATTTGCGCTCTCCTTTAATCGATTCAGTTGAGGCTCCCTTCAATTTTTCCCGTTCATGTTGATTCAGCAAAATCAACCTGGACTGTATATTTCTATCTTATTAAATATGCACCATTGATTATGCAGGTGCCTTAACCAATTCCACTAATTCACAAATATTCTTTAACCATGCACCTTCTACAAGTGGAATTAATATCAGCCCTTGATCTTGATCGGGCTTCCAGATCAATCGTTTAAACACGCATCATGTACCACATTCTGCTAAGTTCAAAACATTTTCCCTCCATGTAGGTTCACCCAGCAGAATGAATACCGACCATTGATCATTTTTCCAGTAAGATATTCGTCATTTATTTGTGTTGGATATAATTTTTTTCACTAATTGCAAAATTTAATCCATCCATGTATGTCCCATCGATGAAATCTCTTCTAGCCATAGATATGCTTCCCTCATTTCATCTAACAAATGATCTCTGATGTCTTTTAAACCATTCTGCTAGTGACAAGATTTATTCTTTCCTTGCAACTTTTTTGAGTGGATTCATTTACAACCATTGATAATCTTCAACGTAGATCTACACCATAACATCTTTCCATGATATAATATAGGGGTATACTTTTCATACTAAACTTATTTCTAAGGGTTGATCTAGGATTTTCCTTTGGATATATGATTTCTAACTTAGAAATAAGCCCATTTCTTCATACCTTCAGGTCATCTGATGAACCTTTTATCTCTTACCTTATATATTCACAAGCCTACCCCCTTTCTAACTACTAACCAGAAATGGTGCTAACAGTTTTTTCTTGTAGAACTGGCTATTCTTGTAGAACTAGTTGTTCTACCCTTTAGAATATCTATGGGGGATTCTATGGGACTATTTCTTATGCTTGAACCTATATAATAGCTTCTCCAACCTTTTTTATCTTTCGTTATGGCTTAGCAATTGATGCATGTGCCTCCACTTTAGAGCTCATTCCTTTTAAACTTTTCTTGATTTCTTCTTACTTGAGCAGGTCTTGGAGTGTAGCAGAATTTTTGGACCTTGTAGGACCTTCAAGAACATACTTACCTTTATCCTTTGATTGTTCAACATAATTGGAGGAAGAGATGGCTAATGACTCCTTTGCTTCTTTTTTAGTTGATTACTTCTTTACATTCTCTTCCACGTTCAACTAGAGCTTCCTATAATGTAAAATTGTTGTTTTAAGCTCCTTTTCATATTAGAAGATGAAGGCTTTCTCCCGAGGAGAATAAATATTGATCACCACCAATGAAATCATTAGCACTTCTATAAATTGAGTAATTGATATTTTCCTAGAGGACATACATTGTCTTCATGTGCTCCTGTACAAAGTTGTTGGCCAAAAATAACTTAGGTTCATGCATCCTTTTAGGTTCCTCCCCTAAGTTCATTGTATTAATTGTATTTCTAATAATGGAAACATGTGTGGAGTTTTGTAGAGTCAGGAATCCCAAATTGAGTGGAAACTTAGGCCAACCCTTTCTCTTGGTCGTTGTTATCTTTTGGAATGCTCCATCAATCACAGTCTAGAAATATATATCCTAGAGTACCATCCTGTATAACACTATCCTTGGCAATAGATGTACAGTGTTGCTACCCCAAATCCAGATGTAGGATAAATACTCATGCACTTATTAATCTCACATGGTGGATATTAGCGCCTTGTCCTTGTCAAAGATAGTGGGGGCATCCCCTTTGAAAGTTTTCTCATAAATCAACCCAATAAAGTGGTCATAGATTTCATATATATGGGGAACAAAATTTTCCTCCCATAAAGACGAACAATAGATGTGGACCAATGGTGAAATTCTCTCCCAATTCCATCCCATGGCTAAGAATGGAGATGCCGTGCAAAGGATGTCCATAACATAACCTGACAGGTATAAGGAAGCATTCCTAGATGTAGGGTTCTTCTGATACTTCTCAGTGGACCCATTCAAGACAAATAAGAGAATTTGTACCCATTTGAACTATTCACCTATGGTTAGGAAATTATGAGCAAGGGGTGCCCATTTTGCTTTGAACACAGTACAATTGGGAAGCCCATATAACTTGTAGAGAATGGTCTCCAACAGAGAGAATGACTCCCTGAAGCAAGATATGGGATAGAATTTATCAGTATTTGCGATAAACTCAACAAGGTTATCCATACATGATTTAATCATTTCTTCAAAATTGTATTGGGTCATGGAAGCTTCAAGGAATTGAGCATTCAGTAAGTGTTGTGGTGGGTTGAGTGAATAAGCTTGTGGAGATGCCTTTGGGCGGAATGACGCTAGTTGGGTCTATTCATGGTTTTCAAAAGATCGCTCTTTGGGGTTTGCATGGTCTAGTTCCAACTTGACCAGGTATGTGTAAGGCATGAACGAAGGTCTGGATGCAATAAAGGGGAGTTTAGATTTACTGATATTGCAAAAAAATGACTGGTCATGAGTAATGGCGGAAAAGTCGTCATTATCAAAAATCGAATAGATTCGTGACCATTCCTGGTAGTAGGTTTTCGAAACCCATCCACTGGTGTCAGAGAAAATACCATGATTTGGGTCCTTACTTTTCTGCTCATTCAAAGCGATCTTATACCTTGTAGTTATCGACATATTTGAAGACTGGGAGGTAAATTCTGATACAAATTTGGTGACCATAATTAATATTTACACAAGATAAAAATAACCAAATTGAACCACTGAGAACTAAGAAATTCGAGAAACTTACCCGTAGATAGCTTGAAAATAGGAGGATTCGTGGGCTTGGTGAGAAAATTGTAGTAAAATATTAGCGCAGTAAAAATTGCAAGTTTAAATAGTGAACAAATCATAAAATTTGAACAATTTAAATTAGCCAAGTCCAACAGTGAAATAAATCTACGTCGTAGATTTCGAAAAAAAATGGTAAAGATTGGAGTGGGAAATTGAATTGCAGAAATAAACATCAACTAATTTATTTAATTTTGATTTCCATAATCCACAATCCACATTATGGGTTGTTAAAACGCAGGATGATATTTGCGACCAAAAATTGATTTTTTAACTTTCGCAATCCGCATTGTGGGTTGCGAAATTGCGAGAATGCAATTTTGCAATTTTTTTACTTATTTAGTTTTTTATTTCTGCAATCCGCATTATGGGTTGTCGAAATGTGGATACAAAATTTGAAATTTTATTTGCAAAATATTTTTCGACGCCCTCAATCCGCATTTGTGGATTACGTATTGTAGGAAAACAAAAGAAATTTCAAAATCCGCAATCTCCATTTTTGGGTATCCAGAATGCAAGAATTTTTTTTCAAAACATCGAAAAAATAGGATTTTCGCTATTCGCGTTGTAGATTGTGGAATGTGGGTTGTGGTAAATAAAAAATGATGAAAGGAGAAGGTTGCCTCTGCAATCCACAAAAACAAAAAAACAAGGGTTTGATGAAATTTATTAAAAACCAAAACATACTACTTACAGTAAGCATGAATAAGATGTCATAAGCAAAAATCATAACGTTAAAGGTTACCTTAGTGAATAAATGTGGCTCCCATTTTAGCAGCTAAAATGGGATATGTTTCTACTGACAACAAATGGCAACTCATTGGGAGAAGCAGTTATCTCTCTACAAATAATATTTAAAATTTCAAACGAAATATGTATGTTAGAAAAATATTTAAGTTTATAATCAAGAATAGGTTCATAAGATTACAACCGGATCTAGGAGAATTAATATGTATAATTTGTTAACTAATCATATGCTTAGCTAAGACATCAGTACTTCATTTCATTTTCATAACAAAAGCATATAAACAGGATCACTGAAAGATAGACAACCACAACCATACAAAAGGAACACAAAGATTTATCCTGGGAAAACCCTAAAGGGAAAAACCCAGCAAAAGCTTCCTCAATATAGATGCCCCACAAAGATAAAAGATAAAAGATAAAACCAGCAAGGAGATCAAAGCCTGATCCTCCTCCTTCTCCAGCTACTTCTATTCTCCACTAATGCACTACACAAGTGAGAGTGTGTGTCTCAAATGAGCAGCACTACACCTCTATTTATATTCATCCGTTCACTTAAGTTAACTTATTTGACATGTAGGCTCGATTTAAATCA
>LPNX010181055.1:867228-877733 GCA_001517045.1 Pseudotsuga menziesii | reverse complement strand
CTATGTATTCTGCTTCAACCGTGCTAAGAGAAACACTGGACTGTTTCCTGCTAAACCATGAACTCATAGCAGACCTCAAACAAAAGCATCTACCTTATGTGCTTTTCCTATCCGAGATAATTCCAGCCCAATCTACATCTGTGTAGCCATACAATCTATACTCATGGCTACCATCATAGTATAGACCAAATTCTATAGTCCCTTTCAGATATCTCATCACATGTTTTGCAACTACTAGGTGAACCCATCTTGGTTGAACAAGATATCGACTTAAGGTGTTCAGAGAAAAACAAATGTCTGGTCTGGTATTTGTTAAGTACATCAATGACCCAATGATCTATCTATAGTGAGTCACATCCACTAACTCTAATGATTCATCAACTAACAGCTTCAGGTTGGAGTCCATGGGTGTGGCCATGACTTTGCATTCCAACATATTGAATCTCTTCAATATCTCTACCACATACTTTCCCTGGTTGAGAAAGATTCCTTCTGAACTTTGCCATACTTCTAGACCTAGGAAATAATGCATTAACCCAAGGTCTTTCATCTCAAATTCTTCTACTAGTTTCTTCTTTCTTTCCATGATCCGTTTCTCATTCCCTGTCAAGAATAAGTCATCCACATATAGTAATAGAATGACAGTTTCATCTTCTACAACCTTGTAGGAAAGGTTAGGATCGACTTTACCCTTGGAAAATTCCATGCTCATCAGGAAACTATCTACCAAGCTCTGGGAGCTTGCTTCAGGCCATAGAGGGCCTTCTTCAACTTGCATACTTGATTCCATATGTCTTCAACTTCAAATCCTTGTGACTATTCGATGTGAAACTCTTCCTCAATCATACCATTAAGGAAGGCTTGTCTTTACTTCATCATGGAAGAAACTACCATGATAGTTTTGAAGGAAGTGTACCTTGATTCCTGGAGTAAGTGTCTCTTCAGAATTAATTCCCTCTTTATGATAGAAACCTCTAGCCATAATTCTTACCTTACTTCTATTAGCAACATATCTTATCTTGCAAATCTATTTGGAAGATACCACATTCTTGCTTTCTGTTTTGAGTACTATATCCCAAACATCATTCTAGTATCATAACATCTTCTATGACTTTGTCTTTTCAGGTCATCAACATATCCTAGTCTTCTACATTCAACCTTGAAGGTTGGAACCCACTTTACTCTTGGTAAAGTCTCGATCCATCACGAAGCTATCCATCATGTCGTACCATGTCGAACTCAGATATAATTTTCTGTAGTCACTCACCCTGAAGTGGAGTATCATCTTCCCTCTTCATTCTGTATAGGTGGGTCTATGCTTGATATATACTGGTCAATAGAGTATGTCATGTCATAGTCTATTCTTTCTGAGGAAAATCACGAACCTTGATGTGTACACTTGTTCTTGTAGATCCATATGGAAGATACTACGTACTTCCCTTTATGTCTTGAAATCATATCATATACATCATTCCCCATGATCAACTGTTATTCTTTGATCATAGTGTTGGGGTGCGTACCCTAAGGATTATTAGTTTTGGTAACTTCGCGGATATTTGTAAGCGGAGTTATGGGTCAAAATAGTCTTAGGGGTGTCGGGGTAAGTCAAAACCCCTTTTTGTAATAAACCCGTGGTTTAATTCCAGGGTTTAGGGTTTTTGGGTGCCCATGGTTTGAAGCCATGGTTTTGTAATAGCGTGATATATAAATAGGTATTTTTGTAAATAAGAAAAAGTTAGGCTTTTTGTTGTAAAGAAAGATTAAGGCGAAGCTAAGGCTGGTTTTGTAAGGAAAGGTTAAGTCCCAGCTGTGTGCGTGGATGACCTCTGCAGCTGTGTGCGCAGAGGGTTTTGTAAGAAGAGAAAGAAAGATCTGCAGCTGTGTGCGCAAAGGCCTGCTGCTGTGTGTGCGGCTGTTAGGGACCGAAGGGATCTGCAGCTGAGTGCGCAGATCAAACTGTGGTTTTGTAGCAAGTTGAATAAAACACAGTTTGTGGAAGTAGCCCCTACACTGGGGGTGAACCACGTTATATTTGGTGTTGTGGTTTATTGTTTTGCTTCTATTTCTGTTATTTTTATGCATTAATAACTATATACACCTGATAACTTAGATCACTGCTAATCATAAGCTTCGCTATGAATTCCCTGTAGTGGGTTAAACAAGTCACGGTTATTTATCTATCTACGAATTTATATGTCGATAAGAGAATGACAAGTTGTGTAACTGTTGATTAATAAGTTTATTAAAGGCTAAGGTACAGTAACATCCCTCTCTGCTTGCAGAAACCTGATTCTGCGGCACCCCATTGCTGTTTCGGGTGAGACTGCAACCTGCGCGCAGGTTGTTGCCGAAAGGGCCAACACGGTGGGTCTTTTGTTGGTGCGACATATAAGGATTAAACCCGGGTCTGCCCTATTGCCCAACAAATTGGTTCCATTGCCGGTTGAACTCAGTATCTGCTCAAGAGGGGTTTACGCCATACCTTGAGGGCTATGTTCTGGAGGCCCTCTGCGACAGAAATTGGGGATTGGCTTGATGCGACTTATCTGAAATTTGCTGAGAAAGAGAACACAAATCCGCGTCGTAGCGCATGAGAATTTTTACAGAGGTATGTTTTTTGTGATGCTTATGAAATTTTCTTTGGTACTATCCACATAGAGTTGCACCAGTGGCTGACCAGGTTAGCGGAGAAGCGAACCAACTTCCGCGAGGGGGGGTTTTTTGTTTGGACCCCCGCGAGAGTTAATATAGTACAAAGTGTGAACAACGAGATCTCCCGAGCGGTGGACTTCTGGACCACACGGACCCTTGAAGCCTTCGTGACGGAGTTCGCCATTGACACGGGCACTTCCTTTAGTGACATCGAGCGCCGATTTTTCCATGGACCGCAGGGTAAGCTTTTGAATTTATTTAGCTTAAGAATTAAAATGCTATTGGTTGAAAAGGGAATATTGCTATTTGAATCAGATTGTTAGCTTTTGTGTTACTAACGTATGTTTGCAAGTGACAACACTCCTGCTGTGCAAACTAGTTTGCCGCGAAGTGGAAAAGGGTATAAACGAGATTTCGAATCCTACTCCTTAGGCCAGGATACCGCACCATCCCCTAGCCATTCTGAAGACTCAGGCCCAGAAGGAAATCCTTCCTTTGGCAATTCCCTGGTCACCCCGCCGCGAAGTTCTGTGACCCCTGACCATCCGTCGTAGCCCGCCAGTCCACCAAGTTCAAGTATTCCAGCCACCAGTCCATCTGCCTCTATAAACCCCCCCCCCTAGACATCCTGTCCCAACCCTCCCAGAACCACCATGGCCCACCTAGCCGATGATATCAAGCTGCCCGTCTTCAAGGGCACGGGATCAGAAGACCCAGAACAATTTTGGTTTTTATGTGAAGTAGTATGGAACGCGAAGAACATTACAGACCTGGATGTGAGAACCGCGCAGCTCATTACTTCTTTCCGGGACCAGGCTTTGACCTGGTTCATGAAATTATCCAGTACGCAAACCCCTACTCTAGTTGATATTAAGGCAGCCATCACTAAAGAATTTAAGAAGCCTAAATCAGAATCGCAGAGTATCACTGAGCTCAAAGAGATTCAACAGCGGCGTGGTGAATCTGTGTGGGACTTTGACCAAAGATTCAAAGTTCTACTCGACCAAGTCAGCTTTACCATTAGCCCTGCGCAGCACAAGGAGTGGTTTATCGCAGCATTATTACCACATATCCGAACTCCGCTCATGCAACAGAAGGTTGCTGACCAGAAAGAAGCTCTGGAAATTGTAATGAAGCTAGAAACTGCCCCTGTCAGAGATGATTCCGGTCTTGCTCAAATCCAAGCGCAGCTAGCAGCCATGGCCTTGGAGCTTTGCAATATGAAAAAGGCTAAAACCAGTCGAGAGGAGGTCTGGTGTATGCAATGCCGGATAGAAGGTCACGATAGGGACCAGTGCCCTGGGGTCAGAACCTACTTAAATATGGGTGTGCCTAACCAATTCAATCCCGGTGTTCTATATTGTGAAATTTGTCGAACCACTGGCCAACATCGCCCTGAAAACTGCCATCTTCTTCAGCGATATGTGCAAGTTCCCAAGAACCCCTACTGCCGGTTTTGTAAGTCAGTAGGGCATAATGAAGAGGAGTGTTGTAGCTATGACCTCATGCGAGAGCGCATCTCTGATGTCTACCGAGTGCAAAATGAAGTCCAGAATAATGACGGCTATGGTTACCGCGGCGATACCTCTGGGAGAGGTGCTTTTGGAGGTCGCAGCCGTGGTGGTATGCTCGGGAGAGAAAGAGGTCAGGTGGTGTGCTATAATTGTAACCAAGTGGGCCATTTGGCTCGCAACTGTCGGAACCCCACCACAACCTGTCGTTACTGCCATGCAGTAGACCACGTGATTGAACAGTGCCCCCAGCTCATAGCGAAGATTTAGGAAAACAACAGTGGCCCTACCCAGAATCTTCAGTTGATTTCTGTTGAGCAGAGACCTATCGCAGCCATCAATGTGGTCACCCGGAGTGGCGCCACGACACACATTCAGCACTCACAGAAACAACCTGTCGAGGTGTGCGCGAGTAAGGCCTCTGCGCCAGTCCCAGCACTTAATCCTGCGCAAGTTCAAGCCCTAGGCAAGACGGCCCAGTGCGATATTGTTGACCCTTGCACACCTGCAGTACCTGTGCGGCAAACCCCACTGACATCACAGCCGCAAGATGCTTCGCCGGATAAAGTAAGTACACTCTCCTCCTTTTTACAGAGTTGTATGAAACTCTTGCGGAATCAGAATGCTTTAAAAGAGCTGCAAAAAGTTCTTGCTGTCACAGACCCTCAGAGAGGAGTTGATCAGGAGAAAACTATTAGTCGTGTCCGAATAATGGGGAGGGAAATGAGATTGAATGTTCAGATAGGGGAATATGATATGACTGATGTCATTCTGGATCTTGGATCAGAAGTTAATGTCCTACCCAAGCAGACTTGGGGAAAAATGGGAAAACCTTCCCTGGATTGGTCACCTATACAACTCAGATTAGCTAACCAGCAGAAGATTGTACCCTTAGGGAGACTTCTTAGTGTTCCCATAGATCTTGATGGGGTCAGGACTCTAGCAGATTTTGAATTTATTGAGATCATTGATGACAGCAATCCTTATCCGGCCCTATTGGGAATCGAGTGGGCCATGGCAAATGCAGCAATCATCAACCTTAAGAGGAGATAGATGACTTTCGAAGGAAACAGTCTGCGAGTTATCATACCCATCGACCCATCCCAAGGAGAAAGATATACAGAACCGATCAGAGATGAAGGGGAGCAGGACATGCTAGACCACATCTACAACATTATAGCCCAGGAAGCAGATTATGTCGAACCTGATGCCGACGGCATATTAGATTGGCAATGTGACAGCTCCTGTATATCTGATTCAGATGATGGTCTAGAGAATTGGCAGAATCGACTGTACGAGCTACATGGCCGCAGACGTGCGCAACTCACTAAGTCTCTTAGATGCCTTAGTGCATAGTTGAGAGAGTTGCCCCCCTGTGTTGGGTTGACTGACCATGGAGAACTTATTGTACAAGCCCCTCAGTCACTGAGAATGCAGACTCTGGAGACCGCATTAGGAGCTACAGCCACGGGGCAGATTGAGAACAACAAGTCTACTCCCAGTTTGGCAGCCAGTCAAAAAATTTCTGCGCTTCAGCTTCATAACCCAATTTCAAGAGGCGTGAAGTAAGTTCATCGGGAAGAATAGCCCTCGGAAACAAGTGAGGCACAGTTCTGCAGCCTGGGCCACCATACCACGCGAAGAGTGGGTGCATAAGTTCGTACACACCGAGGAACCTCTAGCACAAACATGGTATGTGGAGGTTGCGCTTCGACATGGAATTGAATATCAAACTAAGGGGCAGAACCAAGAAGCCATCTCATCAGACCTAACACCCCTGTCGCCAGCATTCCCAGAAAGGGTCGAAGGGCAATACTGTGTCGATGATGCTTTCTCTCACGAAGCTCCCACCCAAATTCTGCCGAATTCCACATACATAGCGAGGCTCAAAATCCGACCGTTGGGAAGCAGCCAATTTGGCGGCAGTAGAGTTTTAATTGCTTTAAATGACTGTACTAAGACCAGTACCGAAAATTGCGCTCCACATGGACAAGATTTTCGTCAGATTTGGTGCCTTCAATGCATTGACCTACCCGATTTGATTGATGGCGTGTATAAGAAGATGCCTAAGTTAGGGAAAATTGCATTCTGCATTTCTTCAATATTTCTGAGTGAACCCATGACAACCGAACGTGAGATTGATGCTTTGGTCAGAGAATTCGAGCAAGAGGGTCTGATCAACTGCTCTAATCGGTCGCCTGCCCTAGCTCACTATGAAGACACTCCCCTAGCACCACCACGGCCGATGCAGACACGGTCTGCCAGGAAAAATTCTAGAACTGAAGTTCGCTCCAAGCGCAACCAAGACCGGCAGCGGCAAACAGGGAAAACACCAGCAGCTCATCCTATGGAGCCCTCTGGTTCCGCACAGGCCCCAACCGGGGGAAGGGAGAATATTCCACCACCACGGCCACCATATCTACCACCTTTTCACCCAGGTGCCGCGTTACCTCGTCGGACAAAGCAATTTACATTAGCCACACCCTCGCTGCCACAGGGAGTGCAGTTGATAGGAAGTATGACAGGGAATATTGATCGGCTTAAGTACAGCGATCACGACACTAATGACCATGGAAAGTTTCCATAGTTTGAACCAGCAGAATATTTGCACCACGTCAAGTAACCGGATCATAAGGTCACACTATTGGAAGTGCAACCATGGGCTGCAGGCCTGGACAAAGCTAGCCTACTCAAGATGCTTGACATTCCCCATTTCGGTCGCGGCATACATGTGACCGTAGCGGCCAAGCAGTTACTAGAGCTGGTGCATGACAACTATTTATGGATAGGGGACCAGCAAATCCCTATTGACGCCACACTCATCCATAAGATCACAGGTTTACCCATGGCAGGACCTGATCCGGGAACTGAATTTCCGTCCAAACATGATGATACAAATCTCGTGCAAACCATGAAAGAGCGGTTTGGCCTGAAAAAAGGGAAACGGGGGTATCACACTTCCGCGATTCAGGAGCAGCCCATTCGCTTTGCAGCTGAACTCTTAGCCTGCAAACTCATACGGAAATCCAGGCCAACTGAAGTACCTGCTCCGGTTATCTAGATTGCTATGAACTGCGCTGAGGGGTATACTTATAATTGGGCCGAATATCTTGCGAAGGAGTTTCTGGAGGATGCCCACGATGCGCAAGAAAAAGGTAGAACTTTTCATTATTCATGGCTTTTAATCCTTATTGCATTAGTTGGGTGGAAAGAACCCACTGAAGCCCAGTTTGTAGAATTAAACCCAGGCACGCTAGGGGCAGCGAGGTACGCCTCCCTATGGATATCCTCAGATAAGGTAGCTCAGCAGATGACGAACACTGTGTTCGTGTTCTATGCTATGAGTATTCACTATGATATTGTGCGAACACCTCGACTTACCAACGAAGTGTTCTCTCAATACGATGGCGTCGCGCACTTTAGTGCCGATATGCATCATGTTTTCATTCAAGCTCATGCAGATCCACAACGGCAATGCTTCAAATTACCATATGTAGTCACCGAACCAGATATTAGGGGGCTAGTTCAGCACTGGCCGGCCGAATGGCTGAAAGATCTAGGGAAAAAACCCTCTATTTCGGTTCCCCCAGCTACCAATATTGGCGTAGGTACTAGTCAGGTGCAGCAGCAAAGCCCATTGGAAGATAGCAAAGACCTAAGTGATTCGCAGATGGATGACGACGGCCAGGGTGGAGACGGCGGATAGGATGAACAGGATGAACAGGATGAGGATTCGGTCAAGACCATATTAGATCCTAACCCACCAACGAAGAGCAAGTCACCAGAAGTAGCCGAGGTAACCAAGCCGCAGTCCCGCAAAAAGGCAAAAGCGTCGAGGGACAAATATATTGAGGAAGAAGCCACTGTAACACTGGATGAGCTGGAGCAATCTCTAGAACAGTCTATGACAGCGCTTACTAAAAAATGGTCAGAGTTTGCGGAACTACATCTTGCCGGGCTCTCAGGTATCGCAAACAGGGTGTCAGAGCTAAAAGAGCTAGCAGCAAAATCAGTGCACAGTACTGCGACAAGTAGCACTACAGCACCCACGCAGTAGGATATTAGGCAATGGCCACCCAGAGATCACCAAGGACAGGTATCAAGCGCAACTCTGATACAGCTTGACACAGATTCCTGACCCCAGATGGGTATGACCGCGGGGCTCAATTATACAAAGATGTCTATGTCAGAATTGCACCTCTGCCAGCTCGCGATTACAAAGGAGATCCATGCCCGAAACCAATTGTCCCAAATCCAATTGGAAGACACCATCAAACGAAACAAAACCTTTGTAGCACGCGTAGAAGAAATAGCACAACAGAAGAAAGAGGCTAAACATACAACAACTACGCTGATGCGAGCATTGGATGAGGCATGTCGAAGTCTTTCTGACTCCGACATACAGGGAGCAGAGGAACCAGAGCAAAGAATCGCTAAGCTGAGAGACTATGCCCAGCAGTCCCGTAGCGAGGTTTAAAGGATGAAGATAGAACACCAGCACCAGATTGTAGAACTTCAACTGCGCATTCCTCCTGAGACTCCACCAGAGGTCCGAGAATAGCGCCAGCAGGACATCAAGGCTTTAGCAGCAAAAATATCAGATAATGTGGCCAGCGTCGCAAAACTAATGGAAGACAGGATAGAAGCATGGGCGAACCTACAGGACCATCCAGATGTAGGTAAGATCCAGAAAACCATCAAGTTGCGCCAGGATGAATTAGATGCAGTCAGAGTAGAAATTAAGACGCTGCCACCTATGCAGAAGATGGCTAAAGTGAAGTGCAGCAAGGAACTTCAGCAGGAAATTGAGTCCTGCAGGACGAAGGTAACGCTGCTGGAGAATGCATTACAACCCTTGGTTGATGAAGCATTAGAATTGAGCAATACTGCAGAAAGCCAGCTCAAACTTTTGAAGACCTATGACACTTTTGCGCAGGAATGGGCTGACACAGACTCATCTTCAGTATTACGGGAATTGGTGGAAAAGGAGAAAGCCACTGATGATATACTACACAATCTCACCAGTCGCTTCCAGATCCTCGCGCAGAAGATTCTCCCACCAGAGCCCTCACAGAGTGTCCCGGGACGGGCCACTAGTGAGTCTTAGGGGCCTGTTGGGGCGCGTACCCTAAGGATTATTAGTTTTGGTAACTTCACGGCTGTTTGTAAGCGGAGTTATGGGTCAAAATAGTCTTAGGGGTGTCGGGGTAAGTCAAAACCCCTTTTTGTAATAAACCCATGGTTTAAATCCAGGGTTTAGGGTTTTTGGGTGCCCATGGTTTGAAGCCATGGTTTTGTAATAGCGTGATGTATAAATAGGTATTTTTGTAAATAAGAAAAAGTTAGGATTTTTGTTGTAAAGAAAGATTAAGGCGAAGCTAAGGCTGGTTTTGTAAGGAAAGGTTAAGTCCCAGCTATGTGCATGGAAGACCTCTGCAGCTGTGTGCACAGAGGGTTTTGTAAGAAGAGAAAGAAATATCTGCAGCTGTGTGCGCAGAGGCTTGCTGCTGTGTGCGCGGCTGTTAGGGACCGAAGGGATCTGCAACTGAGTGCGCAGATCAAACTGTGGTTTTGTAGCAAGTTGAATAAAACACAGTTTGTGGATGTAGCCCCTACACTGGGGGTGAACCACGTTATATTTGGTGTTGTGTTTTATTGTGTTGCTTCTATTTCTGTTATTTTTATGCATTAATAACTGTATACACCTGATAACTTAGATCACTGCTAATCATAAGCTTCGCTATGAATTCCCTGTAGTGGGTTAAACAAGTCACGGTTATTTATCTATCTGCAAAGTTATATGTCGATAAGCGAATGACAAGTTGTGTAACTGTTGACTAATAAGTTTATTAAAGGCTAAGGTACAGTAACATCCCTCTCTGCTTGCAGAAAATTGATTCTGCGGCACCCCATTGCTGTTTCGGGTGAGACTGCAACCTGCGCCCAGGTTGTTTCCAAAAGGGCCAACACGGTGGGTCTTTTGTTGGTGCGACATATAAGGATTAAACCCAGGTCTGCCCTATTGCCCAACACATAGCTTCTTTCATAGCATTCTTTTCTTCATCTTGAGTTATCTCTTGTACCCATGGTGGTCTTCATCCTTCAAGGTCGATCTACCGCTCTCTGAACCTCTTTCTTCCGTCATGGTGTCTCTAACCATGGGAGCTTCAGATTCATGTTTATTGAAGTGAATCTTGAATTGTCCTCACTTGTTCTTTGGAACAAGTCTCATCCTTCTTTTCTTGTAGGAGGTTGTACATGACCTTTCCTACAATTCAAATGCACCAGTTGCATGGTTAAAACTATTTCATAAAACATATGCATAATGAAAAATTATTATCC
>LPNX010181055.1:842017-859744 GCA_001517045.1 Pseudotsuga menziesii | reverse complement strand
CCAAATCCTTTTGGAGTTTTCCTTGACTTGGATCCAACTCATATGACTCCTGGCCTTCCATATGCCTTGAGATCGCACGGATTTGACCTTTCAATATCCCTTTGAAAAGATATATAAGGAACCCCTTGAGACATTGAAATCATAAGAGAGAATTGAGAGTAACGAAACTATAGTCCATTATTGCCAGAACTTATTCTTGAGTCTACATCCCTTTGTCCCTTGGAGCACTGTTGTGTTCTTCCCAAGCTTGCCTTTTGCTAGTGAGCTTGCTATCTGAGTGATGGAGGATTGAGGTGGTGGAGGCCCAAGTGAGGGATTCAGTTTCTCCAGTTCGCAGACGCGCCGTTAGAGGTTGTCACTTGTAATCTCTAATTTATATTAATAGAAATATCTTTTCCTGTCCAGTAATGTGTATTTGAATGAATATTGTATCCATTGGAATATGTCAAATGCTTTTACATTATTGATTATATATGCTAGAATAGATCTAACACCATGATATATAGTATGCTTGTATTGTTTACTTATTGTTGAGGAAGTATTATATCAATTCAAGCTGAAGATTGGAAATCTCAATGGGGATCTACTTCAACCATCCGGAATAAGGTATGAGGTTCGATCCTTTAGTGTTAGACATTTTATTTCTATTGTATATTGGGAAAGATTGATTTCTAGAGTCTAGCTGTCTATTGTGGTACCCCAAGCCATAGGAATTTCTCTCCGTAACACATGGTTTCATTTGCAGGTTTATTTATTAACTTGTTTTGTAGGTATTTCAGTTTACTGTAGCTTAATGATTGTTTGCAGTTTATTGGAAGTAGAAACCTAACCTTTGTTTGCAGAGGGGTTCTCCATATTTCTCTTCCATCTTTCTTTTCATTACTTTTATTTACATTCTATTTTTGCTTTCATTCTTTCCACAAGCAGGAACCTACCCTTCTATCCTATAGAAAAAAGGGAGCCATTCCTGCCCCTGTAGCAAGGAGAAATCCCTGCTACAGAACTGGCGACCATACCAGGTTGATCCCATAGGATCCTTTGTCCAGATTTCTAAAATTTCAAGTTTTTCTTTAATTTTTTCCCTAGTTTTTAAAATTTCATTTCAAATTTAGTTTAGATCTAGTTTATTTCCAGTTATTAGTGTTGTTGAAGCCTTTTCTAGGAAAATCCGAGTCAGTTTTGGCCACAGTACAGGTTACTATCGGCCAGATCTGACTCGGGATCAGAAAAACCCCAATCCAGGGAAGGTCGCACTTATCAGGCCTGAATAGGGGATGAGGGCACACTTAATGGCCTAACAGGCATGCCTAGGGCACACTTAATCTCCATAAAGGTGTGAATTTACTTAGAAACACAAACCGCAACTGTCTGTGAAATCTATGCGACCCCTTCGCCTATTTCTGAAGAAAAAAATTGTGAACCCCTCACCAAATTTTATCAGAAATGTGCGGTCTGTCAATCAAAGGTTCAATTTCAATTTAATAGGGGTTAAATTTCAATTTAATAGGGACTATCAGTGCAGCTCAGCCGCCTCTGTCTAGCATACTAGTTTAATTTCAGTTTCTATTTTAATTTCCTATAATTGCATCAACAAACAATGTGTAAATTACAAACAAATTGTAATGGATTAATTAAATGAATGTAGATTAACTAAAATTAACCTAAAACTAATTGTATTGCTTACCCTTCCTACTCTACCCAGTCATCACCCTCTGGGTATTCTGGGATACGACAAAGGGAAAGCTTGTATAGACCTAGGCCCTTCATTGAATATTTTTCTAAACCATTAAAACCGAATGACCTGGAAGGTAGAGGGGGTAGAGAAGGAGGGCTTCTCACAGTGCTAAGTGTCCTCCCTATTGACCAACATTGCATCTAGGAGGTGACCTATGGATCTACAGATGGGATTAGTACCATTATGTTGAGAGCCCAACACCTTCTCTTTGTTGAAGAGGAATATTAGTGTGAGGTAGTCATCTAGTTAGGCCATCAACATTTAGGGTTAAAAACTATATTTGTTTACAAATTTTTGATTACTCAATGCTTGCATACATAATGACATGAACTCCACCACATTATGATGAAGTCATAAACCATTTGCAGCTAACAAATACCAAAAAGGAAGACAAACAAATACACCATACCAAGTAATCAACCCAACTCAGGTCATGACGTTGAGAGAGCCTTAAAATTTATCAATTTACACTAAGGTCAAACAATATGCAGTCTTTGAGGACATAAGTCCCTATCTGCTTCAACTATGGAATTACTTGGACTCTACCCATAAACTCATTCTGAGGAGTACCACAAGAACCCCAAAGTAGCTAGCCACTGAGAGGAATTTCCAAGCGAAATGGGAAACGACCCCTTCCAATTGAGTAGAGACACATGTGAGGAAAAAGCCAAGAACTATCTTCTGGAAGTCTTGGTGGCTGAGTGACCACTTACAACCAATAGGAATCCATTGAAACCAGGATCCAAACATCATTCCCATCAGTTTCATAAACATCTAACACAATTGATCCCCCACCGTTTTTCCTCACACCTAAGAGGTGAACCACCACCATTCAGAATGTTGAACCGACACCGTCAAGCCTATTCTTGATGACCTCACACACCATCAGAAGGCCACACAACCTCTAATTCATATTTAGACTTGTATCAATCTGAACCAAACCTCCATACTGCACCATCAAGCCCCATGGCTGGTGCTAACCCAGACTCATTTTTCAGCATAACCATAGCAAGTGGACCCATGTCAACACCAAAACTTGTCACCAATAACCCTACAAGTGGCCCAAGCAGAATCATGCAAACTATCATCAGTAAACTACCACCACCCATATTGACCAGCCAAGCTGGCCCACTTGCAACACATGGGGGCAGTGGCCCTTCCACACACATTGCCCCTCCTACCACACAGGGGGGAACTTGACCATCCACTTACGTCGCCCCTACTGTCATACATGGGGCCAATGTCCCTGCCACTCATATTGTCCCCCCTACAACACTTGGGGGCATTGGCCCATCCAAAATGGTGCCACTATAAGTACCCCTAGCTGTGCAGATGCATTATGCACCTACAAATCCCAACATCATCGCAGCTCCATCTCACATCAACCTGGGGTCAAAACTACCTTTCATGTCTTGTCTTAACTTTCCTGATTTGGCACGATTAACAAATAACCCCATCTGCCACCAAGCTTTCTAGCCACCCATGCCAACCAAGCTTCCATCAGACATTTCCAAGTTTAAAGGCAAAGCAGGGGAATGTCCCCAAAACCACATAATGACATTCCATCTATGGTGCTCATCAAACAACATTGTAGACAATTCCATCAGACTAAGGATGTTCCAATGCACCCTTACAAGCATTGCGGTCAAATGGTACATTGAGCTGCCATAAGCCAAGTACCCTGATTTCAACTCCCTAGCCTTCATGTTCCTACTGTATTTCCAACTCCCCATCAGATATGACAAGGGGGTGGAGATCCTGTTATCCTACCGTCAGAATACTGCTACTCATATAACTGACCATATCCATGAGTGGGAGAGACACTATAGCCTATGTAAAATACAACTTAACAACAAGATCTTCTTGGATTGGTTCCTTAAGACCTTGCTCCCACCCATAGTAAAGGATGTTGCATCTGGACGTCCCCAATCCGAAGAAGAGGCCATACTAAAATCTCAACAGTTTGACCTCATCTATACTTAGTCTAGATACCTGTACACTATCATCCTAGATGCTCCTCGAGCAGGCACTTATTACCGTGACACACCGAGGGAATCCCATGCTGCAGATGGCATCATAGGATCGGTCTCCCAACAGCCACAACATCGGTAGACACCACCTATAGTTCCATCACAACCAAGCAACACTGCTAATGTTGCTTACCAAAACCAAGCTACGGACTACGCTAGAATGATGTCCCATTCCGGAGCAACAACTTCTTATGCACATCCTGCACCACCACAACAGGCTCAGGCCATGGCTTGGCCAACACAGCAGTGTGCGAGGAAAATGACCACATTTGTGGAACCACCACCCCCAGAAATCTACTATGCACCACCAGTGCAAATAGATCAAGCCCCCATCCCCACTCCACCTGCTCTGTTGGGACAAGTTTTCGCACAACAAAACCATCCCAACCAACCTGCCCCCAACAATCAATAAGGGAAAGCTAAAAATAATTGGCCCCAGAACCAAGGCAACAACCAACCGTAGGGAGGCCATCAACAATTGAACCCTCCCAACAATGCCGTGGCAAACCGACCAACCCAAAACCCCCCACGACAGAATGCACCAAGACGCAATGCCCCGTTGTGCACAAACCAATAGTGCACACTCTATGATGTTTATGGTCACTACCCATTTGAGTGTCCCCTCATGGTTCGCGCTAAGCAGGACATTCAGAATGAAGTTCAATAGGCTTCCAATGCTGTAAATCAAGCCCAACCAAACCCAGCACCACAAGGACCTCCTCCTATGGTGCTTCAAAACCCACTACCAGTCCAAGAATTGGTGGCAACCACTCCCCCTTCCCAAGCCAATCCCAATGCTCCGAGGGCACCCCTCACGACTAAAACAGGTGTTCACCACCTACTAGCCATGACGACTGAAGAGGTCAACTTGCAAACTAGACGAAATCAGTACAGTACCACCACCGAACCCACTAACACATCAATGGCCTCAACGTACAAAATAATCAACCTACCTCTTCAGTTATCCCCTTTCCCTTACCCCCACATACGTAGGATTACTATTAATGCCATGGCTAGAGCTACAGTCAACTATAGCATTGTGGATGATTTGGCCCAAATGCCAACTACCATGTCCACTCTTGAGGTACTTAAAATGTGCCCAACACAACAGAAAGCCTTACTAGCCACCCTTGGGGTAGTAGACCCCTTTGACTCCAAGTTGATCACATTCGACATGGAGAATGGATAAAAATGCATGCCATCGACCATTGCCTTTCACATCCTAATGTCCATCCAGAATTTGGTTGTGCACTGGTGCATAGTGGATGAGGGGGCATCCACGTGTGTTATGTCCACTCTGGTTTGGTAAAAACTCGGATCACCAATTCTGCAACCATCCTCCACAATTCTGTGGGCTTATGATGGACATCCCACTAAATCCCAAGGAATCCTCCCTCATGTCCCCATTACATTAGCCGAGAAGACAGTGCTGATTGACATAGAGGTCGTCAACGCTCAACTGGACTATAACCTTCTCCTCGGAAGAAGTTATATGTATGCCATGAGAGCGGTCGCATCAACTGTCTTCCATCTCATGATGTTCCCCCATGAAGGGAATATTGCGATAGTTTATCATCTCACTTATCATGATCTGCAAGGGTTAATGACACCCGCCAACATTATCCCGACCATCACCACTATTGATCCACAAGGGACACCTACACATGTTAATGTTGTCCACACAATCAACACTATGGTTGACAACACACCAGCCACTACATTGTTGAATGTGGGCACTGGGTTGTTTACTGATACCACAATGACGGCTCCTTTCCCATTAGTGTCACCACCACTAATACAAAATGAAACCATGGACTTGTGCATGGTCTCATCCAGCACCATTGCACCCAAGCAGCAACTGTAGTCATAGCCCCAACCATAACCACAACATCGTCTGCAGCTGCAACATCACCCATAGGAGCAGCATTACACACAGCAACAACCACAACCACATTCCCACATGCAACCAGTAGGGAGTTATCTGGGCTCATCTCTAGTCCATACAATTCCCTTCCTCTTTTCCCCACCTGGTGTCATGAACAAACCGGTAATGGCCACTTTAAGTTTACCCAACTTTACATTGGGAATTCTAGTGTGGTATCTTGATCCACTGGCTCAACCAGCAATACCCCAGGTTGTTTTAACCCCGGTGCAACCCATCGCTGTGGAGTCTCACCCTCCACCTGGCCCACAAAATCCAACCATTGCACCTGCACCCGCACCGCCCCACCTGAATAGGGCCAAGGGAAAGAATTCCAAAGCCACTGCAGAACCGCGACAAGTCCTGTCTTGCCTTGTCTGTGAGCAATAGGTCCATCCAACTCATAATTGCCCTAAAATCCCCATGATTCATGCACATTTGGATTCCATGGATACAAATGAAAACATCCCCGTGGTTGAACTCCCAACCGCACCAATATTCAGGAACAAGGCACTGAGAACAAATCATGCTTGCACCCTTTGTGGTTTGCATGGACATTACTCTCACCATTGCCAAGACCTGCCCAAATTTCAAATGTCTCTAGCTGACCACCATCAACATTCTCTTGAGTCTAAAATCACCTTGATTGAAGAAGTGCACCCCCCACTGCCTTCTTCAGACACCATGTCCATCTACTTGATGTCTAGTTCAATTGACCCACTTATCTCCACCTCCAACGATGGTCCATCAGACTTGTATCTTCGTTGCTTCAGCAATGATGAGGAGATACTTGAAGCTCTGACCACCTTAGAATACCCATGGGATGACATGCACCATCGCTCGTTCTTCCTCCCTAAAGAAATTGTGTCGTAGTATGACCAGTTTTCCATGGAGACCAAATATTTCATCGATGGGAAGGTCGACTGGTTCAAGAAACCCATCCCAGCACCAGATGCCTTCGAAGAAGGAAATATGGTGAACATTTTTCCAACCATTAAAATCAACATCTCAACCAATTCTGATATTGTTGAAGAAATTATGCTGGGGGTATCCTACTCCCTGGAAGAGGTTAATGCCTACAAATCTCTCTTCCAAGAATTTCGTGACATCTTTGCCTGGTCTTACACTAAAATTCCCAGCTTAGATCCATCCATCGTGGAACACCACATCGACACATGGCCTGATGTGGCTCCTGTACGCCAAAAGAAATGACCAATCCATCCATCCAAAGTGGCTACAGTGAAAGATGAGATAGAGAAGCTACACATAGTCGGCTTCATCTACCCCATTGCGTACACCACTTGGGTTTCTAATCCTATTCCTGTGAACAAAAAATAGGGTACCATTCATGTTTGCACAGACTTCCATGACCTCAATGGGGCATGTCCCAAAGACAACTTTCCCACACCCTTCATCGATCAGATCATCGATGCGTGCGTCGAACATGAAGTATTTTTCTTAATGGACGGTTTTTCCGGATATAACCAAATCCAAATTTGGAAAGAAGACCGTTATAAGATGGCATTCACAACCCCATGGGGCACATTCTCTTATCAAGTCATGCCCTTTGTCCTAAAAAACACTAAAGCCACCTTCTAGCATGCCATGACATACTGCTTCCATGACCTCATTCACATTATGTTGGTTTGTTTCGACAACCTAATCGCGCAGTTGCAGAAGCAAAAATAACATATAGATGACCTGCGACAAGTGTTCTTACGATGTTGCAAGTACAAAATTTGCTTGAACCCTTTGAAGTGTGTTTTTTGTGTCCCCATTGGCCATCTACAAGGATTCATCGTGTCACACAAAGGAATGACCGCTAATCCCTGGAAATTCCAAACGACTTTCCCTCTAACGTCACCCCTTTGAGTGACAACGTTACAACTTATATTATAGTCTTTCCATTTTTTGTTTTACACATTTTTCAAAATTGAGTTGTATGTATCATTTCCTCTCATTGCTTCAGATGGAGCACACCTCAAACTTGTATATGGGACTCATGGATGGAGCAAGTAGATGGTCTTTGAACCTCGCCTCGACTGCATGGGTCATCTACTCCCCATTGCACGAGTTTATCCACATCAACGGAATATGCATGGGCACTGCAACCAACAACCAGGCTGAATATGATAGTGTAAATGGCCTCTTGGCCACCACTCTTCAGTTAGGCATTCACCATCTCGATGTCTTCTTAGAATCCCAGCTACTTGTTTCTCAGTTGAACAACCTCTATCGAGTATATGATCCCTGCCTCTTTAGAAAGTACCTGTGCAATAAACAGATGGTTAGAACATTTTAATCCATCACATTCACACATGTTTCTAGAAACCTCAATAGCATCGCAGATCAAATGGCTAACAATATTCTAAATTGGCACATACACAACCGCATATAGGAAACATACAAACCATAACATTATGCATAATTATGTCTAAAAAATACACACACAGTGTAATAATACATCACATAGGCATTTCCATTCCACAACATCATAAAAAGACTCACATAATAAAACCATAAAAGCGCATCCACGTGGGTCAAAAATATATATATATATATATATATATATATATATAAATCGATCAGTCACATGTCCAAAACATGTCGAATACAAATGAGAAGTCACATATGCTTTCTCAGCAGGATATACATAGCGACACAAAAAACCCTAAGTGCACCAACGCACTAGGGGCAGCCCCACTAGGCTACTAATCCGACTCAGATTCGTCATCTGACTCGGTGTCATCATATTCCTTAGAGGACTCATCCTCTGTAGGAAAATCACCTCTCGCTGCCCAGTGAAAGTTCTCACAAGCCATCGCCATCTTCCTCATCACACCAATCCACCATGGAGGAAGGTTGTGAATACTGGAAATCATCTCACTACTCAGATGCTTCCATCCATCATCTGAGACTCTAGTAGCAAGCCGCTTCAGATACAACAGCACTCCATCCATCTCCCGTCGTTGCCTACGGGAGCTCCCAGTAGGAACCACCGCAAGAGCTATGGTAACAACCCGCCTCTGATGACGGGGTGGCAAGCAAGGACCAATATCTGCATATACAAACAAGAACACCATCAGTCTACATACATCAATAATACAAACTACCAACCAGCTCGAATACAATATGTATAAATATGAACATAAAAACATCACGCATACATACCAGCTAGTCCCCAAGCCTATCCAAGAGGTCGAGGCATCTCAAGGTCTCCCTGGTATACCATACCCACACACGGGTACTCCTCAATCACTATAGGAAGTTGGAACCACTGCTCCAACAACTCCTTAGTAAAAAAGTGGCCCACTCTGTCACCACCCTCTTGGATCATCATCTAACACCATCTGTAAATCTGGGGCTGCCATGGACCACTGTCCTGCACAGCCCGATGAGGACAAAGTGTAGGTACTTTCTCAAAAAAGAAAGCACACAAGAAGGAACCAAAACAGAAACCGGCACTAGAATTCTTCAACTTGTTCAGCTGATGCCAAACAGCCTGTAGATACATCTGGTCCCATGCATAGTATGTGCCACCTATACCACACTCTACTAGATGAAGCTGCCCTCCAAATATCTTGTGTCTCCTCGTGGAACCCAAGATATGCTGCAATAAGGTCACCACCGCCTATGTCGACAAATCCTTGATGTCACACATTAGGATATAGGAGCCATGCACGTATGCCATAGCGTAACAGTGTTGATTGCACAACTCCTCCAATGTCTCCCCCCGAGACAACACAAGTGTCAAGTCACCAACCAATCCCAACATAGGGATCCCAATAAGAAAGTATACATGCGTGCCTCTACCACACCAACTCGTGAGCCTCTACTGCGATCTATCCCACACATGTATTGGTATGTTTGAAATCCTTCTGCTCCATCCATACTGCGCAGATGACCTTTGGACCGCTGTCCACCATCCTGACATGGGGCACCACATGTGCCACTATAATTGGTTAACCACACTGGAGTTTCATTTAAGCTCTTTTCTGACTCCTTAAAACAATGAAAAGATAGTCAAGCGTAGCTACTTCCTTTCCCACTCGCTAAAGTATAGGAAAGGGTGTCTACATCATCTCATTTACCTCCTTTCGCGGACCATGTAGACCATCAATTGAAAAGGACCACCTTGGCGTATTCAAGCCAAGACCGTTCCCCTATGCATAATTTTATGCTTTCTCTGGCAGAGGGGCCACACTTTATGAAAATGCTCACCATGGGTTGTCATTAAGCTCTTTTCTATCCTTCTCATCAAGAAAAGATTGCCGAGAAAACTTGGTTTCATTCATGCTCGTAAAAGTATCTAAATGACTGTCTAGTCAGTATAGGTTTAACCTTTTCTGGCCTGATTGGACTACCAACAATAAAAAATTCTCTCATCCCTTACAAGATGAGTGAGCTCTCCTATGTATACTTTCATCCTTTTTCAGGCACAAAATACTACCAATGAAAAAAATCCCCCACTGGAGTCTTCTTCGTGCTTTCAAACTCTCTAAAATTGAAATCACCATCGAGCTTTTACCTTCTCGGGCTCGCCAAAAATCCACGAGATCGTACCATAATAGTGTCCCTAGACACCACCCCACAGAAAACAGTTTGACAGCATTCACCCTTTGGGTCACCTTTGTTCAGAGTACTCTACAATGTGTCTTCCTTGGATCACATCAATATAAAAAGTGTCCACCTCTTCCAAGTAATTCCCATCTACAGTGACATCCCCAGTATTATAGCTATGATCCCATTCCCATGATTCAAGTTTCATTTGCTGCCTGGCCCACCCTATCGTCATACTCTGAACAAAGGAATTTTGATTACACCACACTCCCCCTACCCCTGTTCAATTATTTCCCTCCCCCCCCCCCCCCATTCAGTGGGTCAGTCTGCAAATTTCCTCATACCTTTTAGTTATCTCCCTCGCGCTCCTGGTCAAGGAAACATCATTTCCTTGACTAGGGGTAGGTCTCCCTCTATCGACTACAACACATATATTCCATAGTATACCTTGGTTTCATTAACATCATTGATGAGTTCCTTGGACCACTTGAGAGGAGTCCTTGGTGCCTCTCGGGATGGTTGTTTCTCACATGCTCAACTCCAACTTCATCATTGCACCATTGAGATTCATACAGGGTTGGTCTGCACAGTATTTGATCAAAGACCTTGGATGTCACCTAACTCTAGCACATTGATGAGTCTACTCAAGGGACCTAAACAGGTCATGTCCCTTGTGATTTTTGGGTTGCGTTAGAGATACTATTCAGAAGCCCTAGTAGTGCTTCTATATAGATTCATGATTGATGCAGCATACTTGTACCACAGAGACTCTGACTCTCAATCAGTGAGTCCACATAGCTATGTACCATTCCATATCCAACAGATCATCAGTCATGAAGATATAGCATTCCATGAGAATGCCATGGGTCCAATTTACCAGATCAGTACTGTATTCAGCCTCACATTAAGGCAACCATTATTGTAATGTCAGTTGTATATGATCAGCTCTTGTATTTTAGAGCATAGATCAAATTATTCTTTTGACATTGTCACACACATGGGGATTCCCACCTCATCCATATACATGTCACACATTATTTGTATCTCACCCATTGATGGGTACCATATTAATACAAAAACCAAAAGACACCATGCCCCAGCCCCAGAAGCACCACCTCACTGCAACAAATCCTATGATGTTTGTCGGTCATACGATGAGATCCTGCCCTCACACATTAGGGGGCAATTTGTTAACCAAAAAAATACCTCACTAATCTCTCCATGACCTACACCACCCAAGGACACCATTTCACGACCGTCCATTAGACCCCCACACCCTCAAAAATGATTAAGGATGAAGAAAAGGGCTTAAAAACCCCAAAAATGAGCCTAAAATACTCTTTTAAGAGATAAATCCCCCAAAAAGGAGCTAAAAACCTAAAAGGATCTAAAATTAGGGCGGAAGGGGCTAAATCCTATACCAAGGGCTTAAAACCCTAAAACCCCAAAAAAGCTATAAAAGGAGGGTGGGGGTTTACTCTCAAAACACTTCTCCCTTCCATACTATTATGCTTTATGTTGATGCCTTGAGACCCTTTGTCTCTCAAGCCACCTACACTCCCTCTACTCCATCTCCATTGAGCCACAGCTCCCCCATCCAAGAGAGGTGCTTATTCAAGCTAGGACATGGTGGCCCATTCCACCCAAAGAGAAGGTATAGCTTATTATTTGTTGTATTTGATTAGTTTTTTCTTTGCTTTCTAATCGATGGTTTCATTTGCAGGTTTATTTCTTAACATGTATTGTAGGTATTTCAGTTTACTATAGTTTAATGATTGTTTGCAGGTTATTGGAAGCAGAACCCTAACCTTTGTTTGCAGAGGGGTTCTCCATATTTCTCTTCCATATTTGTTTTCATTAGTGTTCTTTACATTCCATTTTCCCTTTCACTCTTTCCCCAAGCAGGAACCTACCCTTCTATCCTATAGATAGAAGGGATCCATTCCTGCCCCTGTAGCAAGGAGAAATCCCTGCTACAGTAAGACTCAAAATTGGTGTTATGTTCAATGATGAATCGACTTGCTTTCATTGTTAAACATGCATTGGATATTTTTTCCTTCCCTTTCTTCTTAAAATATTTTATCTTTTGTGTCTTTTTAATATTTTTAAATCTCAAAATAAAATAAAATATTGTTATAATAAATTATATAAGATGAGCATCACATTTGCGTGAAAACAGTTTCCAAGTGCACAAAACATACCTATGCAAAAAAATGAAAAAAAGGGATGTGCAAGATGTGGGCACTACTGAAAAATGTCTTCTTGGGTAAGGGTAAGAAGATGTGACTGCAATAATTAATAGATGAATGAGGGATTAGGAGAATGCATTGGTGGTAAGTGACTAAAGGATAACTTCAATGAGAATTGGAATCAAATATGCAAGCATTTGTATAAAAATGTAAAATTACAAAATTCAAAGTTTTGAGAGTCTCCCAGGTAATGGATAGAATAAGAGTTAACGAGGATCATTAGGCTTCATCTCAATAACATGGTGGGAATACTTAGGTACTCTCTATCATAACACAAATATCAGCATTGGCACCTAAAGACAATGTGGTTCTAACTAGAGTACCTATTTTTTATATCCTTAGTTTCCATCGGTAGAGATTAGAGGAGACTTATCTTATTTATCATGTTCAGACACATCCTTTCTAACCTTTGAAATTGATTTTCCTGGTAAAAATGAGCCCTACCCCTTTAACATTAATAAGAGGTAATAATATAAATTTATCACCTTATACCATTATAGGGAGGGACAAAGTCACTTATTATTACATTATGGGGAATGATAACCATTACAAACCTCAATATCTCCTTAGTTGTTGAGGAAATTTAGGAAATGAATTTGATCCACTAGCGTTAATATAGGAACTCTCATTCCTATATAAATGCGAGAGGACCTAGGAGTCTAGATTGATTTCATTTTTTCCCTCCCTTCATATATATAATAGAGGAATTTCAAGGGAGTAGGGGAATCTGTGGAGAGTATTGTCATGTTGTTGAAATCCACAGTGAGATCAATAGAAATTGATTGACAGATCAAGGAAAAATTGGAACAAGGAGCTTGGAGAACATCTACAATCAACTTCAAGCTGGTATAACATTTGATGTAATCTTATTTATATTCATTTATGTAGATATAAGTATTTCCCTCCCTTCATATAATATCATTAATGACTAAATGTGTAGCATTTTAATCTTTCATATGATGTATGTGGTAGATCTAATCTTCCCTTGAAGAGATTAGATTACATGTAGTATAGATATAGGTATATTTTTCTTACATTTCACTTTCATACAGGAGTATGTCATTAATTGTTGTATTTCAATTAGGATTTGAAGAAGGTGTCTCTTGTTTGGATGTGTGTAAATTACAGGTAATTAGATTTAGAGAAAAGTACACTAGGTCTACACCAACTTCGATCTACATCTCAAGAGGCCATATCTATGCCAAGGTAAGTCCATCCATATTTTCCTCTTAATTTTGTTAGAGAATTAATCCTCCTTAGTACCATGGTCATACATCTAGGGTACATTTTCATTAGCTTTCATGCTATGTCAAATGGTCCAAAACTAGGCTATGTTGATCAGCCTTGGTCTATTGTGTGTTTTGGACTCATTCATTATAGTTGAGGTGCTCCACTTTGATCATTTTGATAGTCTAGGAACCCTAATTGATGGAATATTGGTCTTGGTGCTTTCCCCATCCCTTAAATCAGGGAAAGTGGTTTACTAGAGGCGCTAGTGCATGTATGTGGTGGTTTCTAGGCTTCCTTGGGAATTTATTGCTTCCTATATCCACTCCCACTCACCCATGTGATCACCCACACCTATCCTATGCTAATTTATGTTCCATCATACTCAAGTCCTGTTCACATTAGCATTCATGACCGTTTGGGATGGTTTGGGAGCTCATTGGTCCACCTAGGGGTGTTTTGAGTTCAAATCATTTTCTAAGACATGTATGCATCTAGATGGCCTAAAAAGGATAACGATTTATACCTAATGTAATGTAAACCTGATCCAGACATATTTACATGTTGGACATTCAAAATAAACCATGTTATTGTCTACATTTCTATGTGTTAATTTCATATTTCTACTACTTTTTTGCATATTTGTGAGTAAAAACTTGAATTGTGAGGATTCACTCAGCTCCTAGATCCTACTATGAATCAATTCTCACATGGTATCAGATCTCTTTGAAGCTGCAAATCAAATCCAGAGTGTTTGAGTTGCTATTTAGGGAATTTTCTAGAAAAAATTAAGTGTTTGCATTGCAAGTAGAACCGGCATTTCTATCACTCAGTGTGCAAGAAGAAATGGAGCAGACTCATGTATTGCTTACTCTATTCAAATATTTCAAATGGAAGGTGTTACAAAGAGAAAATTTGTATGGCTTGGAGTGTACCACAATAGACAGCTAGACACGAGAAATCAATCCTTTCCCAATATGCAAGAGAAACCAAACATCTAACACTAAGGGACCTTGAATCATACCTTATTCTGGACAGTTGAAGTAGATCCCCATTGATATTTTTCCAATCCCGCTTGTGCTAACAATTTTCTCTCAAGAAAAGAAAACAAGACAAGCATGCTATATAATATAGTGTTATATCTACTCTAGCATATATAATCAACAATGTATAATCAATTAAACATATCCATGGATTCAATATTTTCATTCAAATGCACATTAGTGGGTAGGAAAAGATATTTATATTAATCAAATCATAGATTACACAAGTGACAACCTTTGTCGGCACATCTACAAACTGAAGAAAATGAGTCCTCCACCTAGGCCTCCACCATCTCAATCCTCCATCTATCGATAGCAAGCTCACAAGAAAAGGAAAGCTTGGGAAGAACACAAAGTGCTCCAAAGGGACAAAGGGATGCAGACTCAAGTATATGCAAGCTATGGAAAAAATGGACTATAGTTTCATTGCTCTTCAATTCCTCCTCCTTAATGTATCCAAGGGGTTCCTTATATAAAACTCCAAAAGGGTAATGGAGGGTCGAATATGAGTAATCATAAGGAATATGAAAGGCCAATATTCAAGTGGTTGGGACACACATGAAGGAAAACTCCAAAAGTATTTGGATTTATGCACACATCCCGATGTACACGGGTTTGAGGTCAAAAGTCATGTGTACACATGGGTATTGAATTAAAAGTCACGTACCACAATAAACAGGGGTTTTGAAGGGATGAAATTGGAAACATCAAAGTATAATATCAGTCCATGGAGTCTAAATAGTCTGCAGAGGGATAGGGAAGGCCATAAATATGTGATCAACCATGTGTGGTAAAATCATCTATAACAGATGCCCCCTAATGTGTGAGGTCAAAGGGGTAACATGATGGCTGAAATACATTATAAAATCTATCCTAGAAGTGGAGTGATGAAGAACAAAGTGGAAGAACCAACCATCCATCAGTATAGTACAATAATCAATATTTGCATGTGACCGCAAATACATGTAGCAGTCCCAGATACATAAGAGTACAATGGCCATTAATAGGCATGATATACAAAATGTGACATATGTGGTCATCACCACATATAATATATAATAGATCAGAATCTCCAAGATGAATATATACAATGGATCAGGATCTCCATAGAAGCTGAAGATATACAATGGATCAAGATCTCCATAATGGCTGAAGATATCTAACATACACTGGAATCAAATCACGAGAGCTGAAATCTCATGAACACTGGCATGATCGAGGAGGTAGAATATATGAAATTCCACCAAGATGGAAGGTCTTCTACACAAACCTTTACGAGTAAATTTCTTACTATGCAAATAGAGGTGTCGAGGTCGAACATAGTAGTCCATTGTCTGATTACTGGTCATTGATGTATACCGTTAACAGACCCAAGATCACCCACTGATAATGAAAATGGGAATCAAGGTACAAGAGTGCAATATACCAAATGTGAATATATGTGTTGAGGTTGAACACTTGGAAGAATCCATCGATTAGGGTACATTGATGTATTCCCAAAACTGTCGATGGCGAGAGAACCTACCAATGATGACTGTAAGTCTTAAGGCACTCAAATGACTCTAGACTCCTATCCCATAATAAATGATATGAAGTCGATGGGATGGAATCTACTAGAAGGAGGGAATTAAGGCATCCCCCATCAACCAACATGAGGTACTCAGCAACACTGTATAATTAGGAAGAAATCAAACAAGATGTGCACAAACCAGTAACTGTTAACTGGAATATTTCACCTTCTATGGACAGTAAGGTGTTCCACTTGTTTGAATGGTTCAGATCTAGAACAAATGAAGGATAGAGGTTGAAGACCCTCCCTAGATGCCATAGATACCTAGAATGTGATGCCTCAATAGTAACCCTATCTACCTGCAATCAGCTTAAACATGAAAACACATCAAAGCTTCCAGAATATAATCTACTAATCCATGTTAGTGACTAAGGAATCTAACAACATACATGTGAAATCAAACAAAAAAAATAATGTGGGACAGAAATCAACTTGCATTAAGATAAAAATGGAGAAGTTTACAACCAAGCCTTAATGTTGACATGCATATCCATGAAACCAAGCACTCTCATCCCCATAAGCTCCGAATCTATCTCTCTATGCTCTCCAATGGCTTGGGCCAAGTAATCAATCCAACAACATAACAATACCTTAAGAGTTCTCCCCCTCAACCATGGAAATGAGCTTGTATTTATAAGGCTCAATGGATAGGGATGGTTGAGAGATTAGTGGATGAGGTGGCCTCTAAGATCCTAGGATGAGGGATCTCAAGCTCAACTGACCCACAATGATAAGGATAAGGGAGGACACAAGGCTCATCATCTAGAAGCCTTGAGAATCGTCTTGTTTTCCCTTTTTACCTAGGGTACCGTGATTCTCCTTCAATGACAAAGTATTTCTGGTAAGAAACACTTATGGACTAAGGGCCATAAGTGGTGGCACCGCTTGTGGACAATAAGGGATAGGTGGTGCGAACAAGGTACCGCTCCTGGAAAATAAAGAAAGTGTGCTGCTGAGCATTTTTTGTGAAATATTGACAAATGGTATGAATTTCCACTCCAAGTACTGGGATTCAGGGTAAGTAGGTATGTCAAAGGTCTTATCACATTATGGTGATAGGATTTTGGTATAACAGTAATAGTACCGGGAATGGTTGACATGCAAAGTCAATATAACTGAGGAATAGTCAACTCAGGCTTCAACTTCCTTTGAACAAGGGAATCAAGGAGAATGGTGACTGAAGGTAGGTAGCATGAAATTGATATGAAAATTGGGACATCTCTGTGACATTGGAGGCATCAACAGAGGCTCCATATGGACTGGAAGCTTAACGAGTCAGTGGAGATAAAATTAGAGTAACGAGTAAAGCTCCTAAAGTGAAACTAATAACCCAACCAACAAATGTGATATACAATGCTCTGTTTGAAGGCAAAACGAATCGACTGCTGCTAA
>LPNX010181055.1:829738-841586 GCA_001517045.1 Pseudotsuga menziesii | reverse complement strand
CCAAAAACAAGAAATACCTGAAAAAATGGAATGATGATGTCATCATTCCATTTTTCAGGTATTTCTTGTTTTTGGGGTAGCGGGGTCCGTCAAAAGTATGTCGAGTGTGTACTCGTTGGATGCAAAATTTAATTCCACATTCAGCGAGCTCTCCCGATCGAAATTTGAGTAAAAACACGGGGAGATATGTAAAAAATACAAACAAAAAAGTAGTTTTTTTCTTTTCTTCCTCTAGAATTAATAAATATTATTTTATTATTTTAACTATTATTTTATTAATTCATTTTAGGAGGCCCAGTTTGAGTTGAAATTTCCTCTAATGTAACATCTTTTCCTGTTCGTATTTTTGGTTTTTTAATTTTTTTTGGACTTGTTCAGATATTTTGAAAATCTTGAAAAAGAGAAAAATGATTTATAGTACAAATATAGGATGAGACGAGTGTAAGGTAAAAAAGCGAACTAATTCCAAGTAGTGGAACATGCCTACGCCCAATGCAAGGATATATGTGTAGGACAACGACACTCGGGGGAAGGTATCCTCTCGGTAAAAGGGATGATCAAGCTGCAAATGATATGTAAAAAGACTCTACTTGGCTATAAATGATACAAACTCAGGCTATATGGATGATAAATCAAAGTCAGGGAGACGGCATAAAGCTCAATAAGGTAATCAAAACTCATGAAAATGCAATTACAACTTGATATATACAAGGGAGTCCCGGGGGAATGTCCAACATAAAGTTCAAGAGGAGTATGGAGCTCTTTCTCAAAGACATGGTGGGACTAAAAGGACTCCCACAACCTAAAGGAGAAATGTTGGCATGGGAACCAAATGAAAAAGAGGATCTAACTACGGTATCCATGTATAGGAAAGCTCTACCCTTCGCATAACGCCACTTCTAATAGTAGCAAGAAGGTTCCATGACATCATGGAATGGGTTTGTACCCAAGGTTAATATGAAATAGTCGTAAGGTCATGAAAAATGCAGGCGGACTTTAAATCCTAACCTATATTCTAGTTTAGACATGATACCTGTAATTGGCACGAATGAGTCAATGACCTCAGAGAAAGTGTGCAAAAACATGGACCTTACACAACAACAATATTAGTCCAAAAAAACTGGAAATAATCAGTAAATATTTCAAACTATAGGACATAGGTAGGAATGATCATGACAACACATTCAAAGGAAACAGTGTGGTGAACAATGGGGCACAAGAAGGAAATTAAGGTGAAGACCCAATGTTCACGCATCCACTACCACCCCCATGAGGGTGACCACTGGTGTAAATACCAAGCGAAGGGAATAGAAATCCTCCACAAATGGAGTAGAGGATGGAATATGACCATTCCCAAATCCATGAGCATGGTAAAGGGTTGTGATGCCCCCAAGTCTGAAAATAGGGTGCATACTAGGGCTAAGGACGGGTGACAGGATATGAGGCATGCCCAAAAAAATAAAAGGATCTAAACTCAAGAGAGAATAAATATACTCAAATAACTGCAATCCCAAAATCCCACTAGTGCACAAAGAGCACACTCCTAAAAGAATCTATAGCCAAAATGCAAGTAAGCCAAGGGGAGGATAAGTGAGCTTCTGAATGCAACAAGTATGTCTCACCTAGGAGAGGCTTGAAACTCCCATACACTACAAGTGGAGGTATGTAACCAATTATAGTGGCCCTAAGCTTCAACGCATAAAGTGACTATGTTGTCTAACCCATACCTGGACAAGACACCTACAGAATAACATTTGCAAATACCCCCTCGATAACCTAGGTAAGTCTTAAGGCATGGAAAATTTTAGGAATCGACACTAAGGATTCTCCCCAGTAACCACTCCCAATTAGTTTGCTTATTGTTTGGTATGGGGAATCTGTCCGGTTAATTTTTTGACTACCGTAGAGTTAAGTAACAGTTCAAATATGTTTTACCAGTTGCAGCCCAGTCCACCATTTATGTGTTTTTATTTTTATTTTCTATAATGAAATGCAAGTGCCTAAAATTAAATGCAGTTGATTAGGAAGCAAAGGGTTCACAATGTGATGCATAGGTTCTTACCTCCCGTCTGATCTCCTTTGTTCCTGAATCACAGAAATCAAATAACAACTAAACTAAACCTATCTAATACTAACTAACCTATCCCTAGGGAGAAATATGGTAATTATTATGAGTAATGTACTGTATTCCACACAAATAGAATCTTGCAGATAGCTGATATAATTTATTATACACAGAAAACAATAGAAATATCAACATAGAGATAGCTCATTGTTTATTTAAACATTTATCACTCATGATGTACAAGATTCAAAACAAGTAAATGAAATCATTTGGTACTAAAAAATATTTTAGATTTAGAGTGATCTTGCTAATTGCATAGCCAGCCAATACAGAAATAGTTCTATCTAGCCATGCAAACAATATGCATTTGAAACTCCACAACTCCTTCTCTAGCAGAAAAGTCAATCTTCTTTATTATAATCAGAAATAGTTCCTCTTACAATAAGTGTTTCAGATAAGCAATCTATAAAATTCCTCTCTCATTTGATTTTACATGTACTTATACAATTCCAAATGACTTTTGACCTTCCTTCCCTTTGGGATTCCTTCACAATTCGGTTACAAAAAAGGATTTGTCATCTAGTGTATTTTCTAATTAAGACAAAAATACAAATATTACAAAATAGGCTTCCCAGGTGTTAATAAGACAAAACTCTTTATGTGGACCCAGCTGACTCATCAATAAACTGCTTCCAAGCCATACCATCTGTAACTATTTTCTCAATGTTTGATGGCTCCAAAATTATGATAGTAACTTCATGCTTGGCGGCTTGAACCATTATGTTAGTTCATCTAGCTGGAAGTAATCGAAGCTGATCTTCCACTCGACGGTTGTTTACTGTTGCTTGAGCAATTACACTTTTTATCACCTTCTCATCCAAACTTTTAATCAGTTGTATTCCCAACTCATCTTCCTGCAATCTATCATGCAATTGTTTCAAATATTCCTCATGTGCAGGAAGTTCATCTAACCTTTTCTTTGAAGAATATTGGAACCTGTTGTGATTTACCAGTATCTTTTCATAGAACTCCATGCATTTAACGTCCCTGACTCTCCGACCGGCGAAGAGGACACTACCATGCTAGTAACCATCCGGGAAACTAGCCCCATGAACATGTACATATATATAACTGAAATAAAATGATTGGAAATAAAAACATGCAGATATGCGTAATGGCTTAACATACAGTGGAAGAAAAATCATACATTTTATCATTCAACATGTTCACCATAATTCATTAAACATCAAATATGATTGCAACGAAGTAGTCAAGAATACTTATCTTATCAACAACTCATCCCACAAATAGCTACGTCACTGCAACGTTCCACCCAACCATAGGCTAGTGTGCTCATCAATCTCTCAGAAACACTACCACCCCCAAGTTGGGCATGATTCCCTAAGGAATAAGGGACTACGTAGGCTTACACACAGACAAGGATACACAAATAAACCAAGCCAACATAGTAGGGTTTATCAAGCTATCAAGGAACTGGGAAAATCTTAATGCTAAACTGGTGAGCTCATTCAAGAGCTAAGGACTCCTACACTAGAACTAGCCTGACTTCTAGGACACCCACACACACCCAACACCAGGAAATCAGTCCCTTCTCTACTACACAGTCCCTCAGGCCCTGACCTCCCTTCCAGTGCTATTCAAGGGTTGTGGAGAAGAAATCCAACCCTCTAGCTCTGTCTGTGTGGTTCCCAAACACACCAGGTTTATCAAGCAACCCAAGCCTTCATTCCCATTCCAACACAATCCGAGGACCAACCACTGCATGCATGCAGCAAAACCAAATAGTTCACGGCTTTGTGGAAACGGGATGGAAACCAAATGGTGAAAGCACCTTAGGCTAAACAAGTGATTCAGAGTTGTTCTTGGCCCTAATGTGGCCAAAACAAATCAGCAGCAACCAAAAACGTAATGGATTCCACAGCAACCAAATCGTGGATGAAAGCAACAACAACCAAATTCGTGGATGAACCAATAGTGACCACAATGCAAATGAACCACACAACAAACCAAAATGTAATGAACCCACAAAAACAAACAACACGGGGAAAACAACAACCCTGGTCTCAGCAATAAAACAACAAGAAAATTACACAACCCAGAAATGGAAGAAGAAAATTCGACGTTCAGCTTGGATAGGGGAACATACACCCCAAGCCATGATAATGGTAAGAAAAATACATATCCGCAGTCCAGAATGCCGAGGAACATACACCCCAAGCCATGATAATGGTAATAAAAATACATATCCACAGTCTAGAATGTCGAATGGTTCATACACAGGAAAACTCATGGATGATAGTAAACAGCTTCCCCAGCTCTCTGCAGGAGGAAACGATGAAGAATCCCCTACCTATGCGTGAGGAAAAATAGAACGATCCTGGGTGAAGATGGGTGATGATGGAAGAATGGGGTCATGGGTTTCCTCTACCTCCGTGAGAGTGAGATGAGCCTGTGGGTGGAGTGGGCGTGTGGGAAAGGACTAACATTCCTGCCACCCACCACTACCCAGCAATAACTGCCCTCAACTAACGCCTACCCCAAAGGACTGGGTGGCTGAAAGAGACAACAAGGTGGTTGACACATGGCACTTTCCCAATGGCTCCCATGGTTAGACAATTCCCCCCCTTAACCTTAGGAAAATCATGTCCTTTTCATTATCGTTGCACCATCGTAGCTGGTTGTAGGTTCATTTCAATTAAAGTGCATATTTACATGATGCCAAACTATAACGTGTTGGATAGCACGATATACCATCAGCAACGATTCCAATCGCCGAAACATAACACAACCAAATCGATGGTGGGGATTTTTCCTTGAGATCCTCACCATGATTAATTACAATATATACATCATGTACCTTTTAATGCAAACATGGTCAAAACTAGGGTATTACAGTTCCCTCCCCCTTGGAATAACACCATCCTCGATGTTCCAATACTTAGGAATACATATCTAATTAACATATCCAAAATTTCAAAATTTTGCAGATCTGTCCTTCATTCAATTATTTACTTTGAACTTTCAGGACCATGCCCTTTGGCTTCCACGAGCTTCTCATGCTGGTTCTTAGCTTTTGGCTCATCCCCAAGTCTAGGAACTTTGTGGCTGCTAATCTCCTGATGTTCCCTTGTTGGGCAGCCCCGACGGTAATGATGTCCTCCGCATTTCTAGCATTTCACTGGCTACTTCATCTTTACCTGCTCAATTTCCTTTGAGTCTTCATGCCTGGAACGTTTCTTCATGGACCAATTGGACGAATGCCTCATCATTGATCCACTTTCATTTCCCTTACGGATTGCTCCCAGAAATATTTTTACCTCCTTTTGCAAACAAATAGAGTCTTGCAAAATATGGTGGTTCATCTGATTCTGCCTTTTCTGTATCTTGAGCATCTCTCCAAGATTTTCTTGGGTCTTGGCAATTGTTTGAAGGAGACTTCCAGCCAAGTCCAACAGCATTTAGTTTGCTGCCATGATCAATGTGCACAACTGGATTTCACTTTTCTCACCTGTGAAATGCATCATTGTAATTTTGTTAGACCAAGCATAATATAGGCATTAATATCAGTAAATTAATTACCCAATTGGCATGGCAGTCCAAGTCTTATCGAGGAGACTTTCATACTTTCATGCCTTCCCAACAAGCACATGAGCTCATTCATGTCCATTCTTGGGCAAGGAATTAACTATTCCAGCATTGATAATTTATTTTAAGCAATTAAACACATTCTATTTTCAGCCATACATGCATTCAACAGTATTTTGTTTCCATAATGCATAAGTATATCAAAAAAAAGGAAAGAGAGAGAAGCAAGATTTTTTCCCCTCTTTGTCTTGTTCCATTCTGGAACCCACACCACCACTATGGCTTTCATGCTCTTAGCCTCTTTCACTTCACCGTGAATGCTGGACCAACCCTTTTTGGCCATGACACTTAGTGTCTCTGGTCTATTCTAGACCTCTCAACCATGGAGTCTCTCCACATGGTTCATCTACAACTCTTAGCTGCTAGGACCTTCACAGTCTCACTAGCACCTTTTTCATTATTTCTCATTTTGAGCTCTTCATGATAGTCATGTGTCCACATGCACCCCTAGGATGCCCTCATAGTCCTCGCTCCCAATGATACCTATATTCAAACATTGAATAGATTCACATGTTTAGTTTATTCTCATCGGTTTGTCTCTAAACAAGAGTTGGAAGATTGTAACCAAACCATACACACGAGTATATTCATAAGCAAGAAGTTGCAAGATAATCCAATACTTATCTGTATTGTGTGTTTCCTCGTTGGTCCACAGGGTCCCGCTTTTCTTTGTAATCCTTGGAATTGCCTATGGACTTGGATGTTAGGTCAGCACACAGGCTACTCCTCAACATCAAATAAGTAATGTCCATCTAGTACACCTTCACACCGACTGGGAAGGAACAAATCAGCCAAGCCAACACAGTTGGGTTTATCAGGCCATGCACTTATATCAATAATGCACTTATATCAACAATTCACTTATATCAACAATACACTTATATCAACAATGCGCTTATATCAACAATAACCCTTTTCTCTTTAGTGTGCAAGACCAAACTGCATCTATTTAGCCTGTCAACACAAGCAATATCAGCAATCTCATCAAAGTTATTGCTCTAAAATTGTAATCATATTTCATATCATTCACTATCAAGTATTGAGACACCAGGAGTGCATCCACTCCCTAGGGTGTAGTCAATACTGAAAACCCTTTCATGACCCGACATCGAGAAAATGTGCACCCCTTTCCGATGTGAGCCATGTAGGCCCTATTCATAGTCAAGCAATCTGTCATAATGGAAATAAAATCAAAGCATGCCCTGCATATTGATTTTAACAATTTTACATGCATATTCTTAGCTAGGTTCACAGAACACTTATCCATTTGTTGATGCAGTATTCCTTCATTAAGGAGGAATGGGGGCTCCCTTCTCTGAGTTTACAGTCCCTCGGTTTTCCATCCCAACTTCTTTTACATTCCATATCCCACACATGTCTTACCGACATAATCTATACCATCTCACTCATGTTTCTTACCAAACATGCAGTGCAAATGGGACATTTCCAAAATGTCTAACAGAGTTTCTCCCTAAACCCATTTCCAAGATGTGGGAACCTTCCCATGAATTTTGTCTCCCACAGGCCATCACATATGGTCTTCCTGCAATGTGTACCCCTGGCACATTCATCAAGTAGCCAAACAATCAATCATTATCTAGTAATACAATCCAAATTTGATTGTTCCTTAACCAAGCAATGGCATTAGTAATTCAATTCAATATGAATTTGCAACTGTCTACTATAGAAATCGATTTGCTTAGCAATGAGGTGATCCTCATTCATCCACATACAACACATCCTCTTGACACAATTCTATGCAATCCAATAGTGATTAGTAGTTGTCAGCAATTTCTCAAATCTGAAATTTACAAGTTCAAATTGACAACCCACTCTGCATACAAACTATTTTCACAACCATGAGACTCTTCTCATGAGGTTTGGCCCTTTCACATGGTAGGTTTCAACCGTTGCCGTGGTATTACCCACATTTCCATGCCAAACAATCTACCTAAAATCTGAACTTCAATCACCCAAACACTTTGTAAGTTTCCATGGATATAACATTTCATTGCTGCAACAATCACTGAAGCATTTTCAGAATTATAGAATTCAAACACTTCTATCTATTAATCACATCAATATTACTAAAACTCATTTACTTCACGTAAATCATTATCATACTGAAATTGCAAGGTATAGTCACATCATTTATGCAAACTAGATGAAATGTTTAGATACTCCTTACTTCACAGGCGTATCATTTGTACCACCTTGCCCTTCCATGGAGCATTCTAGCAGCCAATCGATCATGACTACCCTCTTCATGCACTTACTATCTTGCATTCATAATAGCTCCTGAAAGGATTCTAGAATTATCAATAATTCACCATTTCAACCATTGGTTAGTCATAATAACACATGCACTATCTCGATGCATTCATGCAATGCATCACAACATTTGCACCCATACTTATGTATGCACATTTACAACATTTACTCAAACTTTTCATATGCATTCATTCAATGCATAACTACAAGATTTATAAAATCTCTTAATGCATATCCACTCAATGCTACCTTGTATTGATTCAGGAAAACTATGCATTCAAACATACTAAGGCCTAACCATGACTACCTCCTGTAGGATGCATTACTATAATCAATACCATCAGTATTCTCTTTATTTTGGGTTACTAAGCTCATAACAACATATACAGGCATGATACATTTCTATATGAATGTAGGGTAAAATTCTAAACAACCACAGGGTGTGAGACCTCTTGCCTTCAACACTCCATGCAATTGTCATAATTAAACCATTACTTGCATGGATCCTACTTACACCCTTGACATTACCAATTTAGTTGGTCTCTTGTAGGAGATTGCAGAATCCAGTCACCAAATTTTTATCCTGGATTTGTTTCCTTATCCCTTTCTCCATAAGGTTGTTGGTCACCTTCATCAACACCAGCAACATATTCAACCATGCTCATAATGTTGTTGGTTTTTATACTAATACCAACACCAATACAATTTTTACCATTAATGGTTCATTGTAAATGTATAATTACCACTACTCTTACCAATATGTAATATCCTATGCATGCACGGCATATCCCCATACATTTTATGTACCAAAATTATAAAATATAATATAATTAGTAAGACAAGGGTTAAGGAAATTTTCCTTTTCAAGTCCCTTATCTTTGCATGGAACTCCTCTTCCACCTAACAGTTGGTTTAACTTCATGTTCTTGAATGCCAAATTCAGCCACCTAGAATTTTTCTTCCTTTTCAGCCCTGAAAATCCATTGGAAATTGCTGAAATTCGCTGAGAAATCCCCCTTGCAAACCCAAAAAAAATTTCATCAAATCGTGTCTCTTCCCAACTATTTGATGAAGAAAATCAGATCCTTAGTTGACTAAGCTTCCGATGTTTCGACAAACCAAAAAACTAAACTCTTATGATGTATTGGCAAACCAAACAATTGAATGCTTCTAACGTGTCGATGGACCAAACAACTAAATTTCCCCAACGTTTCTCGCCCTGCGAAAAAACTTCTCTCTTCATCCGTCGCCGCATCGGCTGTTTCATCAACTAAATTTCACCGTCGTTTCAGTGGTCTTCTAGTGATCTCTGCCGACACTGTGGCTCCTTGATCAACTAGAATTTTTTGATGATTTCCACACTTAAATAATTTTCTGCGAAACTTCCTTTTATCTTCTGCCGCATCGGCTCCATCATCATATATTTTCCACCGCCATTGCTGCTACTCCATCAAGTAAATTTTTTCGATGTTTTCTGTAATTAGGAAAAGTTTCAGAAAATTTTCTTTTTGTCTTCCTCTTATTGTCACTGCCATGTTGGCAACTTACTCAACTAATTTTCACCGATGTTTTTTGCCACATTGGCTGCTCCATCCACTGACTCTCGCCGATGTTTTGGCGTCCTTCAGGAGATCTCAACTAACACTGCGGCTCTGCATCACTGATCAACTTCTAACGGTTTCAATACTTAAGATAATTTTCATTCTCTTTTCTCCTCCACATCGATGTCCTTATCATCTATATTCCTCCGACGTATCGACACTTTCATCACCTACATCCACTTCCTTTTCCTCCCGCCGCTCTGTCGGATCCAACTTCTTCTATTTTCCGTCGACATATCAACACCTTCATTACCTACATCAGACTATCTTTCAACTAACTGAGCCAACTTTTTGGCAATTGCATCCACTATTTTTCTCCGTCATTTTGGCAATATTCAGTTAAGCTGACCTGATGTATCGGCTCAGACTTCATCTAATTTTTGCCACCGCCATGTTCTGCGTCGAATGATCTTCTTTCTAAGTTTTCCTGTGAGTCAACAGTCTTGGCACTTAGAGAAATTTTTGAAATTTTCATTCTTCCCTTTCGTTGCATCAGAAGTCTTTCCATCTAAGTGGGCTGACATTCGACGATCTTCAGCTGAATACTTCCAATGATTTCGACACTTAGACAAATTTTTGAAAATTTTTCTCCTCATTGGCTTATCTCGCCTGACGTATCGGCTCTCAACACCTCTAATTTTCACCGTTGTGGCTCCCTTCTAGTGAGCCTTCTCTTTCTTCTGCCACCGTTGTGGCTCATCATCAGACAACACAGCTGACACTGCAGCTCCTTCTCCCCCTATTCTTCACTGGTCGTCGATGGTCTGTGTCGGAGGGTCTTTCGACTACAACTTTCACTGCATCAGAGGAGATTCCCACTAAGTCTTTCAACGACCGATAGTCTAGACACTTAGAAAAAAAATTTAATTTTTTTTTAATTCCGTGGTTCCTATCAGGCGGCCTTCCTCTTAGGTGATCCGATGCATCGGCAGGGCTTCAGACTAACTCCTCTTACGATCCAACAATCTCAACACTTAGAGGAATTTTTTTTAAATTCTCTTGTCATGCACATATTTCCTCTAATTTATATTGGGCAGAGGGAAACCTTCCTCTACTAGCTGATTCTTCATGGCCCATTTAGGCCCATGCTGCAATGATAGCTCTGATACCACTCTATAACATCCCTGACTCTTCGACCGACGAAGAGGACACTACCATGCTAGTAATCATCCGGGCAACTAGCCCCGTGAACATGTACATATATATAACTGAAATAAAATGCTTGGAAATAAAAACATGCAGAGATGCATAATGGCTTAACATATAGCAGAAGAAAAATCATACATTTTATCATTCAACATGTTCACCATAATTCATTAAACATCAAATATGATTACAACGAGGTAGTCAAGAATACTTATCTTATCAACAACTCGTCCCACAACCAGCTATGTTGCTGTAACGTTCCACCTAAGCATATGCTAGTGTGCTCATCAATCTCTCAACAACACTGCCACCCCCAATCTAGGCATGATTCCCCAAGGAATAAGGGACTACACAGGCTTACACATAGCCATGGATACACAAATCAACCAAGCCAAGATAGTAGGGTTTATCAAGCCGTCAAGGAACTGGGAAAATATTAATGCTAAACTGGTGAGCTCATTCAAGAGCTAAGGAATCCTACACAAGAAATAGCCTGACTTCTAGGACACCCACACACACCCAACACCAGGAAATCAATCCCTTCTCTACTACACAGTCCCTCAAGCCCTGACCTCCCTTCCACTATTATTCAAGGGTTGTGGAGAAGAAATCCAACCCTCTAGCTTCATATGTGTGGTTCACAAACACACCAGGTTTATCAAGCAACCCAAGCCTTCATTCCCATTCCAACACAGTCCGAGGACAAACCACTGCATGCATGCAGCAAAACCAAATAGTTCACAACTTTGTGGAAATGGGATGGCAACCAAATGGTGAAAGCAGCTCAGGCTAAACAAGCGATTCATAATTTTTCTTGGCCCTAGCATGGCCAAAACAAATCAGCAGCAACCAAAAATGTAATGGATTCCACAGCAACCAAATCATGGATGAAACCAACATCAACCATATTCGTGGATGAACCAACAGTGACCACAATGCAAATGAACCACATAGCAAACCAAAATGTAATCAACCCACATCAATGAACAACATGGGGAAAACAATAGCCCTAGTCTCAACAATAAAACAACAGGAAAATTACACAGCCCAGAAATGGAAGAAGAAAATCCAACGTTCATCTTGGACAGGGGAACATACA
>LPNX010181055.1:814805-829679 GCA_001517045.1 Pseudotsuga menziesii | reverse complement strand
TGGGGAAAACAATAGCCCTAGTCTCAACAATAAAACAACAGGAAAATTACACAGCCCAGAAATGGAAGAAGAAAATCCAACGTTCATCTTGGACAGGGGAACATACCCCCCGAGCCACAATAATTGTAGGAAAAATACATATGCACAGTCCAGAATGCCGAATGGTTCATACACATGAAAAATCGTGGATGCCAGTAAACATCTTCCCTAGCTCTCTGCGGGAGGAAACAATGAGGAATCCCCAACCTATGCGTGAGGAGAACTACTCCATTCGGTGCGTGAGAAAAAAAAATGATCTTGGGTGAAGATGGGAAAGGATGGAAGAATGGGGTCATGGGTTTCCTCTACCTCCATGAGAGTGAGATGAGTCTACGGGTAGAGTGGGCGTGTGGGCAAGGACTGACATTCCTGCCACCCACCACTACCCAGCAATAACTGCCCTCAACTAACACCTGCCCGAAAGGACTGGGTGGCTGAAAGAGACAAGAAGGTGGTTGACACATGGCACTTTACCAATGGCTCCTATGGTTAGACAATTCCCCGCCTTAACCTTACAAAAATCATGCCATTTTCATTATCATTGCACCGTTGTAGCTGGTTGTAGGTTCATTTGAATTAAAGTGCATATTTACATGATGCCAAACTATAACGTGCCAGATAGCACAATATGCCATTGGCAATGATTCCAATCACTGAAACATAACACAACCAAATCGATGGTGGGGCTTTTTCCTTTATCTCCTCACCATGATTAATTACAATATATACAGCATGTACCTTTTAATGCAAACAGGGTCAAAACTAGGGTATTACAATGCACTAGTTCTTAGTTTTCTTGACTTCCTCTAACAACTTCTCAACAGCTTTCTTACCAAATCCTATCAATTTGTATTCAAGATGCATTCACTTAGAATATTTGACTGGTGCATTTTCTTGGGGCTCCTTGGTTGTTTCCAACCATGATAATATTCCTTGAATGATTTCCATGACATTCTGAGTCTTGTCTTTAAATTGAGAAGCTATGAGTGAGATTTCTTCCAGTCGAGCTTCTATTTTCCTGACCTTCAAAACCTACTTTGTAATCTGGACCTGCATTTGATATATTTTTCTCCTGAGCATAAGAGCATGTGTTTTCAAAGGTGCTAGGTTTGTTCTTTGTTCATTTGCTACCTTTAAAAACACCTCTAAGGAGATCTTTTGAGTTTCTAGTGCCACCACGTGGGCTTCATATTGTCTTTCCTCCTGTTTAGCTATAGACTTCTTTGTTTCCAACTCTACAATTTTATTTTCCAACTCCCCTTTTTCTCTAATCAGGCTCATGTTGGAATGCTTCAAATTGTCCCGTTCTTCTCCTAGATTTTGGTAATCTTGCTGAAACTTTTCATAGTATGAGAGAGTATATTCATACTTTCTCTTGTACTCTCTACTGACTCTTTCCTCTTTCTTCAACACTTCTTTCATATCAGCCATTTTTCCCTTGAACTGCTCAAGGGTCTCTATGAGTTTGTCGATATTGTGAGCATTTGCATATGCAGATGCAATGCCCATGGAAACCATCTGCTTTGGATTATCCTCAAAAAATTTCACAACTGTTCTCTCTGTGACTATGGTAACCAGGGGTTGGTCTCCCATTTTCAGATTCTTTTCTGTTTTCCAAACGATTGACTTCATCTTTGGATTGAAATGTGTGTCCTCTAGATAGGACACATCATATTCTTTGGATGGGGTAAATGGTATTAATCCCATATCCACTATGGGAAGATGGCCTCATGTAAGTATGGTCTTTGAAATTGATGGGGGAGATCCAGGGATATCTTGGGTAGGACTCTGCTCTTGGTCTTCACCACCTATATCTCCTTCATTTTTCTTACTTTGTTCCCTAGTACAGTCTTCTAGGTCTTGTCCTTATATTCCTGGATTTAAAGCTTCCTGAGCTATAACCTTTTCTAGCTCAGCAATCTCACCTTGGATGGCTTCTTCTTTCTTTCTATTTTCTTCTCTGGAAGCTTCTTCTTCTTCTTGTCACTACTTTTCCTCAGCTAAGATCTTCTTTGCTCCTGCTGTTGATCTGTGAGAACTCTCTTCCTTGGACTTCTTTGCATCTTCTTCCTTTGGCTCATTTGGTTTTGGATTGTTGTTGTTGCTCCCCTTAACTCCAGATGTATTCCTTTTCAAATGATTGCTCAAATAATCCATTCTATAAACATTCTTGTATACTTGTTCTTCCTTATCTACATAGTCTGTATATTCAAAATTCACCTTATGAGCTTCCACCTTACCTTAGGAGTCATTTTGGTGAAAGCTATTTTCTCCAAAATGGAAATTCTCCAGTTCCTTGTCAAAATACAGAGCTCCCTTAACTTTGGAAAAATTGTAGCTTCCCACATAAAATGGTACTGATGGGAAAACAACATTCTTCAAATCAAACAGATAATTTCCAAAACCATCCAGAAAAAGTTATCTAGCTGCTTCCTTGTGCACTATGTAACCAGTTGCATATTTGGGCAAAAATAAGGGGGCTTTGGTCCCCCCATACATCCTTAGATATGTACCTTCTTGGGAGCAGAAGTAGTCCCCATATTCCCTGATGGATTATAAAGCTCCCTCACACAAGCATGGACACTCTTCTAGGAAAATCAGATAATACATTGGTCTTAGAAATTATTCACATATCAACTGGTAATGACTATGATACTTATGAGTCCCTAGTATCTGGTACATTGTGTATATAGGGGATTTTCCCCCTTTCCACATGTAGTTGAGCTTCTCGAACCTATGCCGGTAGAGTATGCAGTCTATTAGAAAAGAAGACATGGAAAATTCTAATTTGCTTTGCTAGAATACTTCCTGAGCTTCTCTGACACATTTGGCCAAGTTCCTGGTCACTATATCTGCCCAATTAAAAATTATTCCTTCCATGGCTACATAGTACATAATTGGGATCCAACCGAAATTATAAAATTTTCCATCAAATATACCATAGAGTCTGCTCAACATCAGTGCTATTATTCTGAAAGGAGTCCGAAGGTGAGTAGTCTCATACTCTGCAAATTGTTTGTGTCAAAATGTCTTTCCCTCAGCCACCATCATCTTCACTGTGGATGGTAAATCAAGATTTAGGTTTTTAACCCATTATGTTGTCACACTAGTGTCCTTTTCTAGTAAGTTATAGGCTACTGATATAAATGCAGGTGCAAAAGAGGCGAATGATTTATTATCTACATCATTAATAATCATCCCTGTGGTATGGATTCTTGGAAAGATCCACCCAATGACTTCTGCCCACAGGAGAAGGTTTGGTAGCCACTTTGTTGATCCTACACCGCAATATGTTTTCATACAAGGGCAGGTCTCCCAACCCTACCTTTAGGACCTTCTTTTCTTTCAGCATGTGGAACATCTGACCCCACTTAAAATCGGGCTCAGATCTAGTTATGGATTTCGTGTCCTCATAGATGATTTCCACCCTTTTCATGGGCACGACTTCTACCATTTCCAACTCTGAATCATCTTCAACAATCTTGGGCTTCTTGTTCCCTTTCTTTGTCATGGTGTCTGAGGCAAGTTGTACCTATGACAAAAATAGAGATGTCTTAGCGTTCTCATCATAAACTAAAAATTCTATCTGAATGAATGTATGAAAACAAAATGAATAAGAATATACTAACAAATAAGAAAACCCTCATTGTGTCTTACTCTATCATTTTCATCCGTTGGGACAGGAAGAATATGACACGATTTAGGGATATAGTCAACATAAAAATCATTGGGCATTGGCAAGCTTTGGTCTTTGCACTTTTAGAAGAAAACCCCAACTTGGCAGGGATAATTTTAGGGGTGAATTTTAGCCCATTGGACTATTATTCCATGTTTTTATCCCCAAAAAGATTCACCATTTTGCTTTTTTTGAAGCCCTATTTTGCTCAATTTTGATGGGGTAAAATTTTTTCACCCAAAAAATCGCCAAATTGTTATATAAAGATATAAAACCCTTGGAAATTTTTTTTTTTTGAAAAATATCGCCAATCATTTTATAGTTGTAGTTTTAAGAATTGGTAATATTCTCCAACATTTATACACTTTTAAATAAGTATGGTTCATTAAAATCATCCTTGCAACTTGGCACTGCCCTCCTACCACAGGTGCAAAAAAAACTTCGAGCTAACCACGACGAAGCCTTAGGGTAAAAGACTAGACCACTATCCTTCAGCCAAAAAATTAAGCCCAAATTTTATTGGGACTTCTTCAGACTGAAATGGGTGAGCCCTAAAAACGCCCACAGGCGAGCATTCAACTAGCCCCATACTGGTGTGAAACTCGAGCACACAAATAAACTGAAGAAGCAATGTAAAAATCCTTATGGTTGAACTGTGCTAAAATCATAGGCAGGTATGGCAGCGAGGGTGAGTTCAAACTTTGAAGATAAATGGATAAAATTAACAAGAATGGGAGAAATCCTCACTTTTAAGTTCAACAACTCCCCTACCCAAATTTACGAGAAAACCCTAACGTCTCTCTGACCAAAAATAAGGGATGAAATCCTACCTGGAAAAAAACACGCAGTTGAGGTATTCAGTGAGGATGCGCCACATAGGAATCGCAGGTTTACTCCAACAACTACATGAGCTCTAAATGGTGTAAAATCGCCATGAAACCTCCAACTCTTCACTGTAACAATGATGGTAAAAAAACACATTTTCGAATGGGTATAAATGGACAACAGCTGGTGGACAAACCTTAAGCCACGGTAGGTAAAACATTAAATTTGCATGCACAGGATAAACCATCGTTGGCTCCAAACAACCTTGTGTTCGGAGGGAGGATGTAAGCTAACATGCACATAGCCTCGACAAAGTGGCTCGATGACTCTAAATCAACTGCAACTACCGGCTCGCAACTCCATAATTTACCTTTACCTCCCTTTGCGGCTTAGAAGTTGAAATCATATCGGTGAGAAGAACAGGATGCCAGCCATCGTAGAGGCTCTGAGTTTAAACAACCTCTCCCTAGTAGTTCTTACGAGAATAGGGCCACTAATGAGGAAATGCCTCTATCGTTGCCGCAGCGCATCAGGAAATACTTCCGCAATGATGGGTCTTTAAGAAACGAATAACAACTTTGCAACATGCTTGTAAGTGATCCTACGATTGCAGTCGATGCCATGGAAACCTTCCATTGTAGCGGCTTACTATTGAGGTAGCAGCCGTCGTAGCGGGCAACAAAACATTAAGCACCCACCATTGTGGCTCCTAGGTCAGACTAAAAGATGAATCACCAAGTCTATCACCGTAGAGGGAACGACTCGAAAAGCCTTCGGCTGTTACGGGTAGCAAAACATGGGAAACTTTTTCAATACACAAATTGGAACTTACCTGTTGTAGGGGATCGTGATGGAAAATTTACCCGATGTGGCGGCTCGAAACAGAAGAGTGCACATGCCGTAGTGGCTTAAAAATGAACAGCCATCCATTGTAGCATCTCAAAAATGAAGAAGTATCCGCTGTAGCAGCTCCAAGTTGGGAAACCATCCGCCGTTGCGGATCAAAAACCACTTTCTAACTTAGTAAAATAAAATATACTTTGGAAATTTTCATTATGGACATAAATCATAAGGGCTTAAAATCAAACTCAAAGTGCTTAAGAGGTAAAACTACGATCTTTCAAGGGGTCCTAAAAAATGTACAATTTTTTTGGGGGGGCTAGTTGCAGCAGCAACAGTAAGGAAACTAAGGTCACCTCAATATAACCAATTCTCAAATGGAAAGTAGCAGGAAAGATCAACCATATGGGCAGGGTAGAAAATCCTAAAACTCTCAAAAGATCCCCTAGATATGAATACAATCCTAGAAATATCTTTTGTTCTCACAGAAAGTGACTAGGTTCATCCCAATCAAAATCGCGTGCACTGCCTCGTGCTTAATTCCCGTGTAAGAGGAGCATGCTGAGAAACACTAATTATGCCAAGGATTTCTCTCTCTCACCTGGACAAACAGCTACTTTTTTTGTTTAGTGGTCTTGGAGAATTGTCTCACAATGAACTATTCCAATACCCTAAAACCTATTCTTGTTGATGCACCCTATAAAAGAAAAGAGTGTAATTCATTTTATTAAGCTTTGATTTTAATTGGCTATAATTACGCACAAGGAAATGGATGTGAAACTAGTGATATGTAGACTCAGCAGTGAAATAAAAGTGCACACCTAACAAACAATGCCAAGTGCAATTTTTTAGAATGAAACACAGGGTATGCCACTACATGAGATGCATAAAAAATAATTCCTTTTCAAATGCCAATGCAATACTTCCTATATGAAAGTCGAAATACAACTCTCATCCAAGAAATCCAATGCAAGTACCTCCTAAAATCCATATCTAAGATGCAAGTAAGAATGCAAATATTTTGTATTTTCAATATAAAAGAATGAAAATGCAATAAAATTCAATTAAAACTCTCAGTCTCTGTAGCAAGTATAAAACACAAACCTAGCAAGACACCGAGACAAAAATATTAATGCACTAATGGAAAAACAAAAAAGGACATAAATGACTAGAACTAATTTCAAAGAAAAATCAATGAAAAAGCGGTATTTGATCAGAAAAGAAGCCTCCAACAGACAACATCAGAACCTAGGAAGACCCAGCCACACTCACAACCCACCTAACAACTTCCCACAACATCAAACTCAACCAAAAGGGAGGATGTACATGACGGTATAAATAACATCAGCACATGTACAGGATGTTTGGCCAAAAACCTGCATGTATATGTAGATTTTGGCCAAAAACCTGCATGTATACGTGATTTTTGGCCAAAAACCTCCATATGTACGTGACTTTTAGCCAAAAACCTGCGTATATAGATAAGGCGGCGGTAAAAAGCAGGCCAAGGGTCAAACCACTCTGTGGGAGTTTCAATGGATGAACATACTACTAAATGTGACACAGAAACAGGGAGAAACAAAGAGCAAGTCAAGAATATCAAGCACATTGTGGCCCCAATCCCCAAACAAAAAAAAGGAACCTCCCTACTATGGTCACCAATTTTGTTACGGAGAGAAACTTTCTATGGCTTAGGGTGTTGTTGATGTATTTGTAACTTCGGAATGTATTCATCCATATTTATTATGTATTGTAACCCGATGTTTATTTCGGGATGTATTTGAGTCATGTCATGCCCTCATGTTCTGATTGGGAAGTTTCTATAATGTGAAAGTCATGTCAAGTCATTGTGGGTAACCCTCCTATTGGTCAAGGGTCAAAGACCCCACAGTTGTGGGGCCCTTGGGTTATTAGACTATCCTAGTGAAGTCGACCCTAGGTGAGTCATTGTAAGTTGGGGCAATAGTTCCCACCATTGTTTTACCCTCCTATTGGTCAGAGGAGGCAAAGTCCCCACAAGTGGTGGGGCACTAGGGTTATTAGACACTCCTAGAGATGTCGGCTCTAGTAAGTAATTGTTAAGTGAGGCCGACATGTTGGAGTGCACTTCAAGTGAATGGAAGAATATAAATAGAGAGTGAGAGCCTCTCTATTTATCACTTGCAACACTCACACTCACTCATTAGGGCGCATGAGTGAGAGAGGAGAAGCTCTCTCAGTGTGAGAGAGAGAGACTGCTGCTGTGTAGAGATCATCTTAATGTTTTGGGATTTTACTACTTTGGTGCTGATTCTATCTTTGAGGAATTTGTGGGGTTTTCTCCTTTATGGTTTCCCTGAAGAAAACTCTTTGTGTCTCTTGTCTCTTGTGATGTGCTTATGTTTTATTCCTGTGCTTGTTATTCTCTCAGTTAAAAGATCCTAAGATCATAATGATAGCTTATATGATGAAAAACTAACATGGAATCAGAGCTAACCTAGGAAGAAGACATTGTGCAGCTACAGAAGCTAGGGCTTCTTACTTTTTGGGTCTCTCTCCACAATCTATCAGCAAAAGTATGCTATGCCGACTCTCCATTAAATGGCGCATCTTTCTGTCGAAGTGGAATTCGATTCTGAGCATTTTTAGTTTTCGATGCAGAAATTAGAGCTTTCTACAGAAGAGGAATTTTTTAGTGAGACCAGCATAGAATTTTTCCCCTCATCAAAACCGAATTTTATATACCTGGATCAAGAAATTTGGTTGGGTGAAACTCCGGGAAATTCAAACCCTAGTTTGACCCCGAGCTAGGAAAAACCCTAAATACTAAAACTAATAAGTTTTGGTACATTCGCTATATTCCGAGTTTGGAGAAGGATCAGAATCTAAAAATTGCAAGGGCAGAAGATACAATCCCGATGAATACTGTGTCCAAACATCATCCTTAGATTCGCTATATTATGGGAGATATGATCCCTCCAAGTTATGGTTCCATCCTCTTCCAGAATTCATCCTTAAACAGGATACCTGGGGAGAATTGCAATATCTTGGGCTACAGAGGTCCAAATGGAATTACCGAAGATGTTCTAGAAAGGTCACGGAATTTAATTTTGGTGGTCTGAATATCAGACTCAGAAGATCAACCAGTGATAGGTGGCATGTTGTACAACTTCGCTATTATGAACGGTCCTGTAACAGGTCACCTTGGGAAAATGATCCTAAATCCCAAATGGTGAAACCAATTCTGATGAAACCTATGGTGTTGGATCAAGGACATGTGAGGGTATCTCAGTAAACAAATTTAGACATAGAGGAGAATTAATTTCAGCAATATCACAGAAACCATAATAGGCATTTCTGAAGAAGAAATTGGAAAATTAGGGCTTCCTGTTCCGGGAGCTTCCCTCCACTGTTTTTAGAAAAGGAGTACATTGGAAAGCTCCATTTGAAGAGATCTATCTATCCATCCAATCATATATGAAATATTTGAAGTTTTGAAAATTAGGGTTTCTGTGACAAACCCTAGATCAGCCTACTCCAGAACCAGGACAGACACCTCAAATCGGTAAGATCTAATCCTTTGCTATTTTCATTTGAGGTTCTCATTTCAAAGTGATCTATCACATCAGCTTGATTAAAAGCTTTGGGAAGTTGACAACTTCCAATCCTGGAAGTATATGATCTCTCTGAAGAAAATGGATTAGACACCTATATGAGTATAGAGGTTCCAGTTTCAGAGGGAGATGAGGTTAGAAGCCTTTCACAAGAAGAAATTCGTCAAGGCCAAGATGATCATTGATGATTCAGTCACAAATCAACTTGTACTACAAGTGTCTTCCCCAAAGACACCGATGAGGTTTGATTCCTTGACCAAGCTATTTCAAGGGAAGAACATAAATCAGAATATGACTTTGAGAAAATAGTTGAAGGAAGTGAAGATCCAAAATGCAGAGACCATGCAGTCATACCTTACAAGGGTCTCTCAAATCAAAGAACAACTTGAAGCGGTAAGTGAAGAATACAGAAGCGGTGATGGCCACCTTGAATGGCCTCCCAGGTTCATGGGATTCATTCATGTGAGGAATGTGTGCCAGAAGGAAGTGATTACTTTCAGTAGACTTTGAGAAGAAGAAGAATCTCGACTCATAAGAAGAGAAGAGAAGATGGGAGAAATTGAAGATCAAGCTCTCACCATCCAAAGAAGATCCCTCAAGCAATGAGGAATACAAACGACTCAACTCTTGAATAACTTCTTATCCACCTTAGCATTTATATAAGGAACGATGCTATTATGAATGAAGAAGACGATGAAGCTGAAGGCTCAAGAAGGAGTCTACCCATGAAACAAATAAAGATAAGTATTCAATTGTCTTTTCATGATATTATTTATGCATTTGTTTAAATTCAGTTGATGTATTATGCATGATAGGATGTTTACATTAATGACAGTATACTACTAATATGCATGTGATGGGTAAGTAGCTCAAGGTGCTATACAAATTCTCCATTGCTACTTATCTAGAATGAAACCTCTTTGCTGACATATTGGATTAGTGCACAATCTCAATGTTATCCTGGTAGAGATGGAAGGCATCTAGAAAGTTTCGTAAGATATGGATGAATGTTGTATCGGCTAAAGTAGTTGCATGATCATATATTTATGCATAAGAAATTGCCAGTATAAATATTCCTTATGAAATGTTTCTAACCATACAATTGCATTTGACTTGTAGGAAAGATCGCATACATAATCACCTACAAGCAAAGAAGAATGAAGACTTGTTCTGAAGAACAAGTGACGATAGTTCAAAGACAAAGAATAATATGACGAGTGCAGTGACATCATTGATGTAGAACCTTCCATCCACCAAGAAGAAAGGGAAGGCCAGTTCAAGAAGAATGATGTCAGGGCGCAGTATCGATACCTGAAGAGAATTTCATAGTTCCATCATGCAGTAGATGGAAACAATGTGGGGTACAAAGCAAGATTCGTAAAATGAGGCTTCTCACGAAAAGAAGGCCTAGACTACGAAGAGACATTTGCGGCCAGTAAGAGTTGAAACACATACATGATGAGCTTGATGAAGATCTTAACCTTTGCTACAAGGTTGAAAATGCAAGTTTATACACTAGATGGTCACATAGAATATTAGTAGCATAGGAAGCTACTTGTCACTCCGGTACAGAATGTTTTTAGTGCATAGAGCACAGAAGACAGAGGGAGTATGATGCTCCGCTTCAGAGGGAGTGACTACAGAATATCTAAGGTTCGACATAATACAACAAGATGGATAGATTACTGATGACTTTAGGATTTACTAAGAGTAAAGAAGATTCCAACCTTTACTACAAGGTTGAGGATGGAAACCCAGTGATGCTTCTACTGTATGTAGATGATCTATTTGTGACAAGTACAGATGGGTTGATTGCTGATACAAAGATAAAGTTTGCTACTGAGTTTGAAATGAAGGACTTGGGGATGATGCATTACTTTCTAGGTATGGAGGTGTGTCAGAGTATAGATAGAATCTTCCTTGGACAAGGGAAGTATGCAGTACAGATCCTAAAGAGGTTGGGGATGATGGACTGCAAGGATATGGCCACATGTATGGCATTGAACCTGAAGCTATTAAGTGATGCTTCATCAGAGATGGTTGATGCTACGATGTATTGTCAGATGATTGGGTCCTTGATGTACCTGAGACCAGATATTTGTTTTGCTGTGAACACATTGATACATGTTCACCTGATGGTTGCAAAGCATGCAGGGGTACAGTTGAGTATTGGCTCAAGTATGATATGAATCAAAAGATTAACCTAGAGGGTTATGTTGATTCAGATTGGGTAGGTAGTGCCATTGACAGGAAGAGTACTCCATGATGTTTCTTTAGTGGGATTAGGTGTGATCTTTTGGTTTAGTAGGAAGCAATCCTGTGTGGCACTGAGTACAACTAAAGCAGAGTATGTTGCAGCTTGTTCAGCTAGTTGTGAGGTAGTATGGATGCGGAAGCTACTGTCTGATATATTTGATCTCCATTTGGATGCTACTTGTATACATTGTGACAACCAGAGTTGCGTGAAGCTGTCATAGAATCCAGTGTTACATGACAATTCGAAGCATATCGAGATCAAGTATAACTATATTAGGGATATGGTGCACAGAGGAGCAGTGAAGCTCTAGTATGTTGTGACGGAGGAACAGATAGCTAATGTATTGACAAAGCCATTGGCTAGGCTGAATTTCGAGTACTTCAGGGAGAATCTTGGTGTTCTCCAGATCGAGGTTTCCTCCAAGAGAAAGCGATGAGACCCATATCCATTCTGACATGGTGAGAGGATTGGTTACTTCCATGGCCGGATGTAAGGGCTAAACCATTCTGTCATGGTGATAGGGTTGCTCCCTTTCATGTCCGATATGAGTGCTGGCCATTCTGTCAAGTAGGACAGATGTAAGGGCAATTGTCATTCTAGGAATGGAGGCACCTGGTCAGTTACCAGGATCACTTAGTGTAGGACTGAGTAGCCATTCTGACGTCACAGAGGGATGTGTTCCCACTTGATCAGATGTAAGGGATGAACCATTCTGTCATGGCTAAAGGATTAAGTTCCTTCCATGTCAGATGTGAGTGTTGGCCATTCCAACTAGCAGGTCGAATGTAAGGGCAACTGCCATTCTCTAAGAGAATGGAGGCACCTGGTCAGTTACCAGGTAGCTCAGTCGAGGACTGGGGGCCATTTTGATATGACTGTAGGATTGGTTCCTACAAGATCATATATGAGTGCAAGATTTTCCACCATTGTGAGCAGGATGTGTTCCCGCCTGGGTGGATGTAAGTGCATAGCCTTTTTACAGATGGTAGTAGGTGTGTCCTAGCATGCTGGTGATTGTAAGTGCTGATCATTTCCACAGATGGTAGTAGGTGTGTCCTACCATGCTAGCGGATGTGAGTGCTATTCCTTTTCATAGATGATAGTAGGTGTGTCCTATCATGCTGGTGACTGTAAGTGCAGTGCCTTTTCACAGATGGTAGTAGGTGTGTCCTACCATGCTGGTGATTGTAAGTGCTGAGCCTTTCCACAGATGGTAGTAGGTGTGTCCTACCATGCTGGTGGATATGAGTGCTGAAGCCTTTCCACAGATGATAGTAGGTGTGTCCTATCATGCTGGTGGTTATAAGTGCTGAGCCTTTTCACAGATGATAGTAGGTGTGTCCTATCATGCTGGTGAATGTGAGTGTTGGGACTTTCTGATATGATTATAGTATTAGTTCCTACATGATCAGATGTGAGTGCTGGGCATGCCTTTCTGACGAGTAGGTCAGATGTAAGTTTTGGGCGAAGACCTACATGATGGCTAGGCCTACAACCGGCATGAAAAAGGGCTGGCTCTGTAGAACTTCCTGTGACAAGAAGAATCATGAGATAGCACCAGGGATGATCCAGATCAAGTGGTGATCGAGATCCAGTGATGATCCAGATCGAGTGATGATCTAGATCCAGTGATGATGATCCAGATCGAGTGATGATCCAGTTTGAGTGATGATCCAGATCTAGTAATGATGATCCAACAGCGATGATCCAGATCCAGTCCAGTGATGATGATCCAGATCCAGTGATGATCTAGATCCAATCCAGTGATGATGATCCAGATCGAGTGATGATCCAGATCCAGTGATGTCCTAGATCGAGTATGATCCAGTGACGATGTTCCAAATCGAGTATGATCTAGTAACGATGATCCAGATCGAGAGATGATCCAGATCCAGATGAAAGATGACTAAAGATGAAGATGACGAGAACTCAATGATGATTCAGATGATGCAGAGAAATAGACTTGTGCTAATAAATTGTGTCGAGAGAATACCTTCCTAGTTAAGAGGGAGTGTTGATGTATTTGTATCTTTGAAATGTATTCATCCATATTTCTTATGTATTCTAACCCGATGTTTATTCTGGAATGTATTTGATTCATGTCATGCCCCGATGTTTCGATCAGGAAGTTTCTATAATGTGAAAGTCATGTCAAGTCATTGTGGGTAACCCTCCTATTGGTCAAGGGTCAAAGTCCCCACAGTTGTGGGGCCCTTGGGTTATTAGACTATCCTAGTGAAGTTGACCCTAGGTGAGTCATTGTAAGTCATGGAAATAGTCCCCACCATTTTGTTACCCTCCTATTGGTCAGAGGAGGCAAAGTCCCCACAATTGGTGGGGCACTAGGGTTATTAGACACTCCTAAAGATGTCGGCTCTAGTAAGTAATTGTTAAGTGAGGCAGACATGTTGGAGTGCACTTCAAGTGAATGAAAGAATATAAATAGAGAGTGAGATCCTCTCTATTTATCACTTGCAACACTCACACTCACTCATTAGGGTGCATGAGTGAGAGAGGAGAAGCTCTCTCAGTGTGAGAGAGAGAGACTGCTGATGTGCGGATATCATCTTAATGTTTTGGGATTTTACTGTTTTGGTGCTGATTCTATCTCTGAGGAAGTTGTAGGGTTTTCTCCTTCATGGTTTCCCTGAGGAAAACTCTTTGTGTCTCTTGTCTCTTGTGATGTGATTATTTTTTATTGTTGTGCTTGTTATTCTCTTAGTTGAAAGATCCTAAGATCATAATGCTAGCTTATATGATGAAAAACTAACAGGTGTACCATAATAGATATCTAGACACGATAAATGAACCTTTCCCAATATGAAAGATAAACCAGACATCTAACAGTAAGGGACCTCAAATCATACCTTATTCCGAACGGTTGAAGTATATCCCCATTGAGCTTTTTCCAATCGCGCTTGTGCTAACAATTTTCTCTCAACAACAACAACCAAGACAAACATGCTATATAATATAGTGTTAGATCTAATCTAGCATATATAATCAACAATGTATAAGCAATTAAACATATCCATGTATTCAATATTTACATTCAAATGCACATTATTGGGTAGTAAAAGATATTTCTATTAATCAAATCAGAGATTACACAAGTGACAACCTCTGTCAGCACGTATACGAACCAAAGAAATTGAGTCCTCCACTGTTGATGTAATTGTAACTTCAGAATGTATTCACTTTTATTTATTATCTATTGTAACCCGATGTTTATTCGGGGATGTTCTTGTGTCATGTCATGACCTGATGTTCCTATCGGGAGGATCTATAATGTAAACAAGTCATGTCAAGTAATTGTGGGTAACCCTCCTATTGTCTAAGGGTTAAAGTCCCTGCAGTTCTAGGGCACTAGGGTTATTAGACTCTCCTAGTGAGGTCGGTCCTAGTAGGGTTTTAGTCATGTCATAAATTAGTATAAATAGAGAGGTGACCTCTCTATTTATCACACATCTCATACACACTCCATTGTAGCGCATAACTGAGGAAGAGAAAGACACTAGGGCAAGAGGAAAGAGCTTACTACCATCAGGATATTGTCTTACTATTTTTGGGTTTCACTTTGGTGCTGATTCTATTTCTGAGGAAGTTGCGGGGTTTTCTCCATTTATGGTTTCCCAAAGGAAAAG
>LPNX010181055.1:784882-809856 GCA_001517045.1 Pseudotsuga menziesii | reverse complement strand
GAGCTTGATGTGCCAGCAACTAGAGCATGAACTCTCTCTCTGTCATCGGAACTTGATCCTCCTTCTCTCTTCTTTGAGCTTTCTGGAAGGGAGATGCCAGTCTTCTCCAGGAGATTGGTCAGCATATCAATCTGCTTTTTCATACAAGAGCTTTCAGTGTGATTGCCCTTCTAACAGTATGAGCACTTGTTCATATCACCTTTGCTTTTCTTCTTCTGGGTATTTTTCTTGGGACCTTGTTGATCCTCTGGAGACTGCTTCTTGTCTCTTCCTTTCTTAGGTGGATTTTTAGCTTTCTTCTTGATTTTAGAATCCACCTTCGAATCTCCAGCAATCAAAGCTTGATCTTTGGATGGTTTGATGGTGCCCATCATCACCAGCTTGTCTTGTTCTTGTGTGAGAGATTCCATGAAATATGCAAGGCTGGGCATCTTCTAGGTTCGAGCTGTGAGTTTTGTGGCATAGAAGGTCGAAACAAAGACTGAGTAGTCAGGTCCTAGCTTCAAGAGGATGGCCAATACGAGCTAATCATCTTTCTTTTCAATACCACACTGTTTCAGCTGCAAAACTAGTGCTTTGAACTTGGAGAAGTATAGCTGCAGGGATTCAAAATTACTGGGACTCACGGAAATCAGTTCATTTTCGATTTGGTGTCCCCTCATCTCATCTGTCTTTCCGAAGAGTTCAGAAATTTTCTCCCATACTTGATCCGGTGAAGTTAATCCATCGAGATGGAAAAGGAGGTCTTGGGAAATACTGAGACATAGGAGGCCATAGGCCTCATCTCTCCGATTGTGCCATTTGATCTTCTCTGCAGCAGCATTGGGATCTGCTTCTGTAGCCATAGTCACCCTGTAGAGGCCTTTCGCTCTCAACAAGATCTCCATCTCTGCTTTCCATTCAAAATAGTTGAAGGGAGTGAGGATAGTTTTATGTGAATCCATAGCTTTAGAAAATCTGTCCCGGCTGTCAGTAGAAGGCTCCCAGTCTTGATGTCGAACCTGCAAAACAATTTTTGAAGGAGAGTAACAACCTACAATGTCTCTGATACCATGTATAAATTCTTACCAGCAATAGATTAATTTCACTCACAACAAATTACAATTGATCATGCAAAATTGTCAATAATGGAGACTGAAAATGGAGCTGTAACACAAAATTATATTAACTCAGTGTACAATAGCCAACCCTGTAATATCATGGGCTGCTAAATAAATAGAATACATGAAGAAATCAAATGCATGAGGAAGCATCCAAATCTAGCATAAAGCAGGCTTACCCAAAATAGGCAAATCCCCCATAGGTGTAAAAAGCTGATCCCAAATTTGTCATGAGGCTCACGAATTGGCAAGGGCGCATGGGCAAGCTAATGAGTGGTGAAATGGCAGCTCATACATGCTTTTTCATGGAAGAAAGAGTGGAGGATGAAAGGGGAATAAAACAGGTTCACCTCACCTAGTCTTGCTTTCCTTATGTGCTTTAAAAACTGAAAAAGCAGTCAACAAAGCAGAAAAAGCAGAAGGGCACCTAGGAGGCCAGGAATAAAGCAGATTTGATTCCTAAGGCTTTCCCAAGCGCTACATGAGTCAAATATGGCAATTTTGACCTCTATGGATAGGCAATTAGCAACTTGAACATGGTGGGACTCATGAACTAGGCAAATAAGACAAAAATAAATGAATTAATGTCTAAGTGGGTAATACTATGGGTTTTATTATTCTAACAGCTATAGTGATTGGAGAACAAGAAGGAGGCTTATACAAGCTGAAGGGCCATCCAGAACAAGCTATGGTCAATGAAACAGCAGAGCCAAATGAACTTTGGCACAGAAGGCTTGCACATGTGCATTACAAAGCACTACCACTTGCAAGCAAAGCTATTGAAGGTCTTCTAGAAATTCAAGAAAAGCATGAAGGGGTCTACAAAGGATGTACGAAAGTAAAGAATACAAAGAATACATTTCCAAGTAGTGAGAGCAAGGAAAAAGGAATCTTGGAAATCATCCACTCTGATGTATGCAGACCAATGTCATCAAGCTCACTAAGAGGGTATGTATAGTATGTTTCTTTTATTGATGAATTTTCTAGGAAGACATGGATTTAATTCATGAAGAAAAAACATGAAGTTTTCAGCAAGTTCAAGGAATTCAAAGCCTTGATCGAGAATCACACAAAAAACAAGATCAATACCTTTCGATCAAATAATGGTGGAGAATTCACATCAAATGAATTCAAAGACTTATGTAAAGAATCAGGGATTAAGAGGGAGTTGTCGACTCCTTACAATCCACAATAAAATGGGGTTGTAGAAAGGAAGAATAGAACCATCATGGAAGCTGCAAGAGCAATGCTTCATGATCAAGATATTCCTATGCATATATGGGCAGAGGTATCTAGAACAACGGTGTATGTACAGAACTGTACTCCACACAGAGTACTCAAGAACAAGACTGCTAAAGAAGTATTCTCTGGAAAGAAACTAGAAGTCAGCCATCTCGGAATATTTGGATGTTCACTATACATACACATACCAAAAGAAATGAGAACAAAACTAGATCCTTTAGGAAAGAAGGGTATATTTGTGGGATACTCTGAAAGCTCGAAGGCTTACAGATTACACTTCCCAAGATACAAGAAGATTGACATCAGCAGGGATGTAACATTTGATGAAGACACAACTTACAACAAATCCAGGAAGAGACCTGCTGAAGATACTGAAGAAGAAGAAGCACCCAAAATTCATGATACAACCATGAATGAATAAATTCAAGAAGAAGATCGAGAATTTGAAGAACCACAAAGACTTGTAGATCCACCTCAAGACAAGAATCCTCACAAGAGGAAACATGCTTAGGTATGAGAAATTATCCAAGGTGCGGAAAGATATGGGGCTCTAGAAGAGAATCACAGAGAAAGAAAGAGAACCAGATCTTGTTCCGGATATGTAGCTTTAGTATGTGATGTTATCAATAAAGAACCTTCCAACTATGAAGAAGAGGGATAACAAAAAGAATGGAAGGATGCTAAGATCGAAGAGTATCAATCAATCATGAAGAATGGTGTTTGGGATGTTGTCCCAAGACCAGAAGGGAAGTTAGTTGTAACTTTCAAATGGATCTACAAGATCAAGCATGATGCAGATGGTAGCATTGAAAAATATAAGGAAATATTTGTGGCTCGTGGCTTCTCACAGAAGGAAGGAATAGATTATGAAGAAACCTTTGCTCCTGTGGCCAGATACACTTCCATCAGAACAATACTTGCTTTGGTTGCAGTAATGAAATGGAAGATACACCAAATGTATGTAAAGACTGCTTTCTTGAATAGTATAGTGGAAGAGGAAGTGTATGTAGAACAACCACTCAGTTTTGAGACACATGAAAGGGAGTCTCATGTGTGTAGATTGAAGAAATACCTATATGGTTTGAAACAAGAACCCAGGACATGGTACGGAAGAATTGACAACTTTCTATCCAGTTTGGGCTTTACCAAGAGTAAAGCAGAATCGAACCTTTACTACAAGGTTGAAGATGGCAACCCAGTGATGCTTCTACTATATGTAGATGATATATTTGTAAGAGGTATGGATGGGTTGATTGATGATACAAAGAGAAAGCTTGCTGCCAAGTTTGAAATGAAGGACTTGGGTATGATGCATTATTTTCTAGGTATGGAGGTGTGGCAGAATGTGGATGGAATATCCCTTGGACAAGGAAAGTATGCAATAGATATCCTAAAGAGGTTTGGGATGATGGACTACAAGGCTATGGCCACACCTATGGCATTGAACATGAAGCAATTGAGTTTTGCTTCATCAGAGATGATTGATGACACGATGTATCATCAGATGATTGGGTCCTTGATGTATCTAATGAGCACAAGACTAGACATTTGCTTTTCTCTAAACACCTTGAGCCAATTCTTGACAGATCCGAGACATGTTCACTTGATTACTGCAAAGCACATTCTGAGGTACCTGAGGGGTACAAGTGATTATGGGCTCAAGTACAATGAGAATCAGAAGATTAACCTAGAGGTTTATGTTGATTCAGATTGGGCAGGCAGTGCCATCGATAAGAAAAGCACTTCAGGTTATTGCTTTAGTATGGGATCAGGTGTGATCTCTTGGTTTAGTAGGAAGCAATCCTGTGTGGCACTAAGTACAACTGAAGCAGAGTATGTCGCATCTTGTTCAGCTAGTTGTGAGGCAGTATGGTTGTGGAAGCTACTGTCTGATTTATTTGATCTCCAGATGGATGCTACTTGTATACATTGTGACAACTAGAGTTGCGTGAAGTTGTTAGAGAATCCAGTGTTCCATGAAAAGTTGAAGCATATCAAGATCAAGTATCACTATATCAGGGATATGGTGCAAAAGGGAGCAGTGAAGCTCCACTATGTTACGACGGAGGAACATATAGATGATGTATTAACGAAGAAGGTACCCTAGTACAATCTATTGAATGTGAATAGATGTCTTGATGTCGAACATCCAGTTGATTCTATCGATCAAAGGTCAATGATGTGAACCTATGTCGAGAGTGAGAGAATCTGTCATTCAGGCATACATATCTCAAGGTACTAAATTTGTTTCTAAGACTATTTCTCAGATAATGAGCTGATGTTGACAGGAATAGTCTCGTTGAAGGAGGGCCATCTTGGAAAAAAATCTGGAATAATGTGAATGAGGTAACCATAAGACTGACTCAAAAGTACTGACACAAAGACTGTTTTGACTGTAGAGGTAAACTTCTTCAACTTCCCTTTGAACATCGGGTGGCACGACACAAGACTTAGCAGCATGACTAGACCAGACAAACACACAGTGCGATGGTGGACAATGCATTCTTTTGAAAGACTCAAAGGAGTGACCTGACTCATGAAATTGGATTGTTGTGGAAATTAGCTGAATACCCAATTGACTGAAATGATATGTAGACAAGTGCCATGTTCAAAGGTAATGACAAACTGCCATTTATTTGCAAAATGATTCCCTTCCCATAATTTCCCCATCATGGTTTATGAGTGCCTCTTTTCGTTTTTATGAGTTCAAAGAGGGTAACAAAGACTTGTTGTAGCTTGTCCGAAGACAAGTCCAAACTCATATGTTTTATGAACCTGAGAGAGGAGGGTTTCATTCCCAAAAGAGGGTCTCTCAATGTTTAATTTAATGAGTCCAATGAAAGTTAACTTGGTATCATTCATGTTAAGAGAGTCTGAACGACCACGGAATAAGACTCCATACGGTCCTTTTTCGTAAATAGTTCACCTGAACCAAAAAAGTGACAACCTACCATTAGATGAATGACTCTTCAAGTGCTTAAATGAGCATGAAGAAGACAAGATCACTCGACAATATTTCCATATTTAAGGAGCCCGAAAAGAGTTTAAAGAAGACTCCACTAGGTCTCTTTTCACGATGAGGGATTTTACAAGTCTGAAAAGAATCAAAAAAGAACTTGGACCTTTGATGCTAAGTTTGGAGAGCATGACCAAAGCATCGCAATAAATGCTCAAAGACTTTTTCTATTTTATGGTAGTACGAAAAAGTCAAAAACCAACTCCCAAAACTTTTACTACTACCACTCTTTTATCCTGCAATGACTTAAAAACAACTGTTAAACTCTCCAATAAACGACATTAAAGGATCATGACTGATAGATTTTTAAAACTATGACATGCCAAAACCTAGAATGTTTATAAAAGTTATGTAAATAGTAAAAAACAAAACATTTTACCATTTACCAATAGTGGAGAGCCTTTCGAGTTGTTTCTTGGTCAGATTTTCAGTTGGTGATTCTCGGAGCATCTACCATCGGATTTACGCATCGTCAGTTCTAGGTAAAAGCTTGAACCTTGCTCTTTCATTTCATGCTTTCATTTTTTATTTTTGGGGGTGTTTTAGGCTATTTGAGTGAGCCCTAAAACCATGAATGCAGGCATCGCTCTTATCCCTTGCAGGATAAGCGGTACCCTACTAGAACCATGCCTAAAACACTTCACACAGGCGGTGCCACTGCCTATCCTCAACAGGACTCAGAATGTGCCAGCCGTGGGTAAATAAAAATACAGGTACAAGCCAAAATAGATGATTTTTTATGATTTCAATGGTTGATGATGTTTCTAATTGGCCTTGTGATGGTTTTGGGCAGTTTTCTATTGATCAAAAATGGTTATTTGGAAAGAGAGGCAACATGACAATGATGATGCATTTGCCGAACCAAACACAGGTTGTATAGCCACATTGAGAGACTGTGGTCTTCTAAAGTTTTTCCACACACCCAGCATGGTGTCACATGAGCACTTATTAGAGCATATTCTCCGTATGTGGAATCCGGAGCAACAGTATTTTGAGGTGGGTGCTCATGTATTGACAATTGAAGTAGAATATATTTACTTCCTGATAGGTATATCAATACGGGTTTCTCCCATCTCTTTTACCAGTTCCCGTCGAGGGGACATCACCACCCAAGAACTAATAAATCGCCATTGTATTCCTGGGACCAAAACATCGGGGAAGAAAATTCCCATAAAAGCAGTGGTGGGTGGCCCTCTTCGCACAATTTTATTTACCATGCAGAGAGTGCCAGGGAGCCAAGCGGTTTGTTAGGAATATAGAGCTTATATGCTCTACGCTATAGAGGCCATGGCGCCCACAGTATTTAACTGGGAAGAGGCTCTACTTCCGATTTTCAAAGATCAACTGACCAAGTTTCAGTAGGGAGAGCTGAAGCAGTTTAGATTTGAATCCATCTTACCGTGTTTCTTTTTTGAGTGGGTCCCCCAGCTGAGACCCCAGGTGGTATTCACAGAGTTGAGGGCGAGAGACCCTCGCATGCTAAGGTGGGTCCAAATCACAGCCCGCATAGGGGCTGGTAGAGGCAAGGTGAACTTCGAAGACCCATTTTTTCGATGGCTGAGAGACCAGCTCATCATGGTTGAGGACTATGCATACGCGGGCACTGACTTCAGTGGTGACCCTGATCTACTGCTTCCACCTGGTGGATAGTGGGGTGACATTGGTAAGAAACAAAAACCCTAAAATGGCAATTGTGTTTTTATGTTTTGATTTTTTATATTTTTTATGTGTAGTAATGAGACTTGAATGTTTTCATGTAGATGTTGGAGCAGCACGACCTGGGGGATCCTCCCCATTAGAAAAGTGAGCCAAAGCTCATTTTGTACCACAGGGCGATGATGTGATAGGGGAGCTAGAGGAGAACCTTGAGAGGTTAACTCTAGACATCCTAGATGCCTCGATTGATGACCTCCCACTGAGGTACCAGAGGCCCACTGCAGGAGTACTGGGTCATTTCAGTAGACTACTACGTTGAGTAGCCCGGGCGGTCATGTGTTACCACGAGCATCACTAGATGATAGGCTGCATGATGTATTACTGAAAGTTGATAGATAGCTTCAAGATTTTTGTATGATGATTTTTTTCCTGATTCATATGAGGTCTCGTGACCTATTTTTTGTAAAACATTTTTATATATATACAGACTTCTACTTTTGGTGTTTATGTGTCTCAAATGGAAAATGTATTTACATGAGTTTATGTGTCTTTTATAGTTTATTTACAGTGAACCATGTTTGATTTTCATGTCATGAATGGGCAATATGCCAATCTAGGATGTAATTTGCCAATGAGTCGGCAACTGCATTATCTTTCCTAGGGATATGCCTATAGGTAATAGCTTCAAATGACCTGTCTAATAAACGTACCCTCCGGAAGAGATGGAGAAGCATGGGATTCCTGATAGTATAGACATGGTTTAAATGACAAACCACTAGTTGTGAGTCCATCAAAACTACCAAGTTACGAACATCTTGGGAGGCAGCTTCAGTCAGAAAACCTATGACTGCTTGATACTCGGCGATATAGTTGGTAGCGGGACCAATACAAACCACTTCTGAACTGACCAAATTGTAAGCTAGGGAATAGAGAACCCAAGAAGCTAAGGAAAGATTCAAGGTGTGGTGGAAAGCACCATCAACGAAGCCGTAGAAATCCTTCTGCTCTGCACGACCAAAACATGATATAAACAGATACGGACACTAAACTCAAAAGCATATTGAAAATACTTAAGCACACTAAAATTCAAGTAATATACATATATACAAGGTACTATACAAGAAATATCTAGGCATAGTACCTCTTCAAGTACAACCCATTGTGAGGTTGTCCTAAGGGGATTCCATCATAGTCCATGAGCTCATAGGCCCCTTTCTCTAGAACTTTGGCAATAACGAAAGGACCATACCACATGGATTCGAACTTCCCTTTCCCTAGTTTGTCATATCTCTAATCATAGGTTAAAACTAGGTCACCATCGTTAAAGGCATGAGGTAGAATAGACTTGTCATACTACGTCTTGACACATTTCTTGTGTGCCTCATTGGCTAAGGAAACATCTCTTCTAGTTTTGTCAAGGTTGTTCAGGTAGAGAAATCTTTCTTCCTTTGAGGAAGTGTCTGGGAGAAGTTTGACGGTAAGTTTCAAGGATGGAATTTGACATTGAATAGACAAGACAACTTCTAGTCCATAAACAAGTTGGAAGGGTGTGAAACCAATATCTTTTTTTTATCGAAGTCTTGTAAGCCCAAAGAGCGGAGAAAAGAATATGGTGCCAGTTGGATTTATGGTCTCCAACCATCCGACGCAGTATTTTTTTCAAAACTTTGTTAATGGCCTTGACTTGACCATTAGCTTACGGATAATAGGGCATTGAGTTTTCATGATGAAAACCTAGCTTGGCACTTAATTCCTCCATCATTTGATTACGGAAATGTGATCTGTGATTCGTGACTACGGACCGCGAGACTCCGAATCTTTCTATCACATGATTGAATAGGAAGAGAGTGGCAGTCTTACCATCCTTTGCATATGTAGGCATGGCCTTATCCCATTTCATAAAATAATCAACGACTATGATGATGTAACCATGCCCCCCGGCTATGGTAGGCTTGCAATGCATGTAATTGATCCACCATTTGCAAAAGGGCCAACGGCAATGACAGGGTGTAACGGACCAGGGTGGGTGTGCTTTTTTGGATAGAAATGTTGATAGGGTGGAAATTTCTTAACATCCTCGTGACAATCTTTAAAGATTGAAGACTAGAAATAGCCAGCGCAAAGGATTTTCTGAGCTATAGCCATCCCAGATAGATGACCGCCACATGCTCCAGAGTGGCAGTCATTCAAGACTTGTTTAGCTTCCTTGTGGGTAAGGCATCGCCAGAGAATGGAATCGATACCATGTCTATACAAAGTGTCATTCAAGATGAGGTAGTATTTTGTGTGGTGATGGATACGGTGGCGATCGTCACGGGATAGAGTGGGATGAAATCTTTGTGTCTGGAGATAAATGAGCAAATATCCATACCATGGGTCAGTAGTGCTTATCAGGAATAGGAATTCATTCGGGAATGAATCATTGGGCTCAAATTCCATTAAAGCACAAGGAAGATCACACATGAGCTCAGCAAAAACCAAGGATTTCTTTGACGTAGCTTTGGCAAATTCCAGATCAAACTCTTGTAGGATGACTATCCATCAGGAATACTTTCCTTCGAGCACCTAATGAGTTAGGATGTAATACATAGGGTTTTGGTCTTCCAATATGGTGGTTGTGTGGAGCAAAATGTAGTGGCGAAATTTCTGAACATCAATGACCGTGGCCAATGCTAATTTCTCCACACATGAGTATTGAGTTTTGGAATCCATGAGATTCTTACTAGCATAGTAGATCACGTGCTCCTGACCGTCGGGATTCTCTTGCACCAAAACCATAGTGATGGTAGTAGTGGAGGCAGCAATGTATAAGATAAAATCCTTTGAATAATCTAGGGGGTGTATCATGGGTGAGTGAGTCAGAGCATGTTTGAGATTATCAAAGGCTCATTGGAATTGGTCATCCCAAAAGAATGTAGTGTCCTTTTTAAGGAGACGCATATAACTGTATGTTTTCTCTGCAAAATTGCAAACAAAACAGTGGAGGAATTTTGCCTTCCCTTGCAAACTTTGGAGTTCTATAAGGTTGGTTGGAGCTGGTAGGGCTAGAATAGAGGAAATTTTCAATGGACCTATCTAGATGCCATCCTTAGAAAACACAAAACCTAACAGGTGTCCCTTCTCAATGCAAAAAAGAAATTTATGAGGATTGAGCCATATGTTATAATGACGAAATCTCAGGAAAATGTCTCTAAGATGACCAGGGTGGTCCCCCCATCACTATGAATGAGTTGGGAGGTCATCAAGTTACGGTTCTACAATATGTTTTATATCGTGAAACGCATAGGACATAGCACGCTAGAAAGTGGCTCCAACGTTTTTCAGGACGAATGGTAACTTCCTATATGCAAAGGTTCCCCATGGGAAAATAAATGTTGTCTTGTGCTGATCGATGGATAAAATCTCAATCTGCTTATAACCTAAAAAGCCATCCATAAAGGAGAAGATGAAACTTATGGCACAGTTGTCGATAATCTGGTCGATATGCAGAGTGGGAAAGTTGTCTTTGGGACAAGCTTTGTTCATATCTTTGAAATCGATGCAGACTCTAATGGTGCCCTACTTTTTATTGACAAGGACGACATTCGATACCCATTCTGTCAGGGGTATGGGATAAATAAACCCTACTTTTAGAAGCTTTTCTATTTCAGCTTTGATTGCTGTGGATTTTCATGGATGGACTTGTCTCAGTTTTTGCGTGACAGGTTTTGCAGTGGGATAGGTTTTTATTTCATGAACCACAATGGATGGGTCTATCCCCGGCATTTATTCGTAAGACTAGGAAAAAACATCTCAAAATTATTTGAAAAGTGCTCTATATGTTTCAGATTCTTCTGATCAACAGTTCTAACCAACATGAACATGCTCAAGGGTGCCAGGCTTTGCTGATATGTCAATTGGATTTGTTTGAGTAATGTTGCATAGGTTTCCTTCAGAATCCATGTTCTGCAACAATTTAGGAGTTTGAGGTGTTTTGACAATATTAGTAGTAAAAAGGGATGCAAAATAATGGTCTACCAAACTGGTATTGGGGAGGAACAAGGATCTCTGGTGATGATCCTCCCATGGAGGTTCATTCATACTCGGAATATCCATAATGGACTCATCAAAAGGAAACTTTTGGGAGAGATAATTCAGAGTAGGAAGAGAGGGTTCTAACCAGTAGGGCAGGTGGTAAGGGTCCGAAGCCACCAGATGAAGGTCATTAGTGTGGTCATCAGAAAGGGTTTGGATAACGTTGTACATTGCTTCATGCGGACTCAACAAGGTGGACCCAACAATTTTTTTTCCCTTTGGATCATAATCAAATGAAGAAATCATATTTACCGTTGCCGTGTCTGTGTTAGGAGGGTTTCATGGACAAATCCCCAAAGGGAAGAATCCTTCATCATTCCTACCCCAATCGACTGGTAAGGAGGAAGGGACTAGCCTAACATAGGGATTTTATTAGACTTAGGGGTGGTAGCATGTAGTGTACAGAAATTGAGCTAGTTAATGGTTACAATTCTCCCAATATGCAGTTCGAAATACCATTGAAGCGACAGCAGTCATGGTGTAAAACCAATTTCTTCCTAACATGAGGTTGTAGTCTAACGAAGCATCTACTACTTCTACTTGAATGGAAATGGCTTTTCCCCCAAGCTCGACCGAAAAGGCTGGTATGATACCATGGGGTTAGAAACCTCATCCATCAAAGGCTTTCAGATTCGTTGGTGATGTTACAAGCTCAGGAGAGCCAATAGCTTTCCAACAAGACAGGGACAAAACCGAAGTTGAAGCTCCTTCGTCTAAGACAGTTATAAAGACCTTCTTTCTGACTAATTTCATTATGATTTGGAAAGTGAGTTTGTGAGGTAATCTAGACTTATAGTTCTCAACATTAAAATGAATCAAATTGGTATTGTCCGAGTCTAAAGCTCCTAACGTGGTTAACAAGTTTTTGTATTGCGTTGGACAACTTTGGAGTACTTCCAAAGTAGACATTGCACATGGTTCCTGAGAAAAATACTCAACTACATTATAAAATTGGGTAGCTCGGGCATTAGGATTAAAAAAAAACTTCCTAAGAGTACTCTTGGGTGTGCACAAAACCATGTCGAGATTAGGTTTTAGGGGACCAGTAGACGAGGACTCGGTAGAACCAGTAGAGGGAGCTTTTCTTGAAGAAGAATTGTCTTATTTCTTGTCTATGGGTTTTTCAGAACTCTAACTTTGAGTTTGAAAATTAATAGTGTCTGAGGACATCATGTGAATTTCCTCTAAAGAACTATAATTTCCTTGATTAGACATGTGGTATATCAGCTGTCGTTGAGAGGGAAAAGGATTCGTGAGAACTGTTGGTGCGGGATTAGTCTTTAAGAATTGATTGATTTCTTCACGACAAGGACACTCTTTCATGAAGTGGTCACCTCTGCATAGCAGACATGGATATTTTTCATTTATTTTCCCTTTATCGTTCTCATTGATGGTTGGTTTTGGATTCTCCTGCGGGTTTCTGGGTTTTTTGTTTTTGGCTTTACCTTTCTTTTTATTGTTGCTGGGCATTTGTGTACTCTGAATGGAATTTACCTCGGCGGAAACCTTGGGAGTTGAAGGAGTAGGGGTAGAAATCTAGGGTTTCTTGGTAGGTTTTGCTATCAACGGGAACTGGATTGAACCAACAATCCCATCAATAGGGGTTTCTGCTGGTGGCTTGGCAGGATCGGTGTTTGGGCGAGGAGCTTGAGGGATCAAGTCATATAATGTTCTAGACTGGGAATAGACCAAGTCCAGATATTGGGATCAACTAATAGCTTGCTCTTTAGTAACGACACCGACCATAGCCACATCTCAGGTGATTGGAGGCAACAAATATTTAGTAAACCAATCAGCTAACAATTGATCTGGGATAGGAGCCTTAATAATCCTTCTTCACCTTCTCCACTCATGGATATTATCTGATATGCGCGTGGAGGTGTTCTGATGTAGATAAGTTAAGAGATATGTACCCGTTTCATAATGGATAGGAAGCTGAAAGTGTGTAAGAAAGACAGTTTCCAAAGAACCAAAATCCACAAATGAATGTTGCAAAAGTTCAATGTACCATTTCACGGCGATACCAGTCAAAGTTCACTGGAAGAGTCTTAAACAAATTGAATCATCCATTAGGGAGTTCGAAGAACACCACAAATGGAATGTCATGACATGGTTTTTTGGATAATCTCCCTGCTTCCCATCAAATTTTGGGATGTCCGATGGTAACTTTACTGGAATGGGAGGCCACAAGGGGTTATGTCAAATGGGATCATTAATCAACTTCGACAAATTAGGCAAGTCCAAAGTTGCTAGGAAAGGTAACTGGTGATTAGGTTGTATGTACTGGTAGTATTTATAGGGCATATAAGTACTAGTAGGACCATAAGTATACTAATAGATAGGTTGTTGAAACGGTTGTTGTGATGAATAACTACCGAAAGATCCACCTACAGGGGGTTGATTTCCAAGATCGAGACCGTTAGGAACACCGAAGCCTCAAGGAGGAGGACCTCCAGGGCCTCTAGGACCACCAGGGCCGTCGGGATGACCAGGACCACCTGGACCACCGGACGCTCTAGGACCCTTGGGAGGTAAACATTCGGAGCCTCTGGAACCACTAGGAGGAAGGCCACCAGACCCTCTAGGGCCATTAGGAGGGAAGCCACCAGGCCCCCCAGGACCACCCAGACCGTTAGGACCATAAGGAGGAAATCCTCCAAGCCTTCCAGGACCATTAGGCCCCCTAGAGGGAGGACCTTCATAAGGTGGTCCTCTAGCACCCCCTGCAGTATGTATAGGTATCCCTCCCATAGCTCGCATGCAGGACCAGTTAGGTTGCCCCCATGGAGTGAAAGTATTACTAGGATATGGAATTCCATCATAAGGAATTCCTTTAGGGGTGGGTTGGTAATTGATATTTCCTATAGGTACTTTATTTGTTGTGTAACCATACCCCCAATAGGTTTGATTGGTTACAGGTTGTGCCCCTAAGGGTTGACCTGAATTGGGGGGGTTAACCACGTTCGTATGGGTAGGAGGGACATAGACTATAGATTTCTCAATACTAGAGGTATGTCCATGATGAGCTACAATTCCAGTGACAGGTAACATATGTCGTGCCGGGGGTTTCCCCCCAACACTAGAAGGTATTGATGAAACATGAATTGAATGTTGTTCCCTAGGTGCAGAAGACCCAGGAGGATTTGGAACAGACATAATATGGGAGGTGGTGGGGTTGGTAGTTTGACCTAGATTATGCAAATTCATAGCGCGATCTAGAATAGGTTCAATGGGTTTCATAGAATCAGCAAGTGAGCGATATCCCATAGGCCAAGGGTTCGTATTACGAGGAAAAACTACTGAGCGAGGTGGTTGTGTACCCAATATGTTATATAGTTTCTTCTCAAGTTTTCTTGCACAGAGAATAGATGCCTGGTATTGTCTACGTTCTTCTTCATTTGGTGAAATTTATTCAAAAGAGGTAGGGACGGGTTCCAAACGAAGCTATAGCTTGTCCCATAGAGGTATCCCAAAATGGAGCATTGGGACCATAATCTGGACGAGTAGTATCATCAACATGGAATTCTATGGGAGAATGGAACGAAATATTACCCCTAGAAGGTTGTTGAGCCAAGGGAGGACCGTGCGAAGGATATGGATCTCCACTTTCTACAACCACATTTTCTCCCACTTAGGAGTTGGTAGCAGCTCCTTGGTTGATAGCTTCCATAGGATCTTCTCCGGAAACAAGAGTAAATCAGGTGGCAAGCCCTGTACTCTTCTGGACTGTCTTAATTTATCTAGTTTGTATAGTTTCTATCTAACCTAGGGTTTCAAAACTAGAAAAAACACACCAAAATTCCCCTACTCAAGCTACAGGCCAAACAAGCAAACTTAAATGATAGGAGGAGTTCAAATAGTCCGGTCTCTCACCAGGATTGTCAAGAAGGTGCCACTCGCAATATACCACAAGGGTACATGCATAGTAATCTCCCCAAATGTTGTTTTCATTGTATGGCTCCAAGCAAGACGACCAAAGGGATTTTCTTAGATAGATAAGGTATCCTAGTGGGGTCTCCCGATATACACAAGATACGTGGGAGTTCAAATCAGTAGTAGTGTTGTCTAATGCACAATCGTTCACAAGGGGCCTTCCTATATACAATCGAGTACATGAAGTACCTTTCTATATACCTCAAGGGTACGTGAAAGGTCGTTCAATATACTGATGGTATGTGGAAGAACTGCACGAGTCCCGGGATGTAGTGCGGACAAGTAACAACAGCTCCTATGCTTAACGACGCCCGAACACGTCTCTATCCCATTAGTCAAATTTCTATGTATATTTTAAGCCTATAACTACCGTTAATTTTAAAGTGGACGATTAGGTGAATGCATGGAATTTTGACAGAAAAAGTAAAACCATGCAGATATGTAGATGCAAATATTTCACTTTACCGTTCGAAGTATGCCTACTTATGGGATGGAGAGAGAGTATTTTCTTTTCATTTTGAAAAACAAAAATTACCAAACAACTACTTTGAACAAATTAAATCCAAAGACAAGAAACACATTCCAAACTCATTTTCTTTTTGAAAGAAATCAGATGGGTAAGAGTCTTATTTCCGAAAAGAAAAACAACAAGCACTCTACATGCAAATGCAATCTATTTTTTCAATTTTTCTTTTAAACGTAGCTAGATCTAACTTAAAACTACACTATTTTTTCTTTTGATGAGATAGTACTAATGCAAGAGAGACAAAAGAACAAAGGGAACCTGAAATCCTGTGAGGCTAATCAGAGATCCAGTTCCCTATGCTCAGTAAAAGTAATGACCTAATCTCAACAAAAAAAATTCTTTTTAAAAGAAAAAAGAAGTTCTCTATGAAAAAAAATGAAATTAAGATGATAAGAAAGTGGTTTTTCTTTCAGTATTTATAAATGAAATGAAAAGAGATCTAACTGAAACCTAAGCTTTCAACAATTCCTTTCAGAATCACAACCAATAAGCATGAAAGCAAATGAATAATCAACAATCCTAACCTAGCTTATGAATTATTTCAATCAAACAAATTTTACCACAAAATTTTCAACCATGAGCATTCAGATTCAAACAAACAAACTTGACAGTGCAGGGCTAAAAGCAAGCAAAACCCTAATTTTGCAAAAAATCACAAAAATCAATTTATGGAACAAGGCCTACCTGGCACCACTCTGGAGGGGTCTTGGACAAAGTGGTTCTGGATGAGCACCGCTTCTGGATCACTGCACTCAGGCGGTGGCACCACTTATGGCTAATAGGGTTCAGGAAATGGCACCGCTTATTGCCTACAGCACATGCGCGGTTCTGTGAATATATCCAAAACACAAAGAGAACGAGATTCCAAGTCAAAAATTGCTCAGATCAAGGTAAATACAGATGAATTGACAATAAAAGAGAGCATAAAAAGTCAAAGTAATTTAGATCTAAATAGATCTGAATGTTTTAAACCAAACTTCACTAAGTCAAATGGCAGATTTGACTGAAGAGAGTTATAGAATGGAGCCTGGATTCAGACAAGTGTTCAAGGACTAAGGAAGATCAGATCAACTTAAATTTGCTTTGTTCCCCAACAGAGTTTCCAGATTTGTTGTCAGGAATATTGCACCTTCTGCAGACAGAAGTTGTTCCTCTGGTCTGAATGGTTCAAATCCAAAACAAGTAAGTGAATGACAAAGGATGAAGACCTTCCCTGAATGTTGTAAACACCTCAAATAATGCTTTGATGATGAGCCTGTGTACCTGCAAAACATATCAAACAAACAAGAACATCAAAGCTACTAGAACATTATTTATACATCCATACTAGTGACTAAGGAATCCAGTAACATATACATGTGAGATCAATCATAATAGATATGTGGGCTTGAAATTAGATTTGCATTAAGAAATGAATGAAGAAGCTTACAACCATTTCCTTAGTGTTGACAAACTCCTCCACAATACAAATACCTCATCCCCGATAGCTCCAACTTGCTCTCTTGTGCTCTCCAATGGATTGGGCTAGATAGTCAATTCAATAGCATAACATTACCATTTAGTTCTCCCCCTCAACTATGGATATGAGATTGTATTTATAGGGCTCAATGGATAGGGATAGTTGAGAGAATTGTGGGTGAGGTGGCCATAAGATCCTACCAAGAGGGATATCGACTCCAACTAACCCAGATTGATAGGGATAAGGGAGGACACAAGGCTCATGTTCTAGAAGGCTCGATAATCCTCCTTTTTCCAATTTTACCAAGGGTACCGCTTATGATCCTTTATGACAGAGCGGTTTAGGTGAGAACCGCTTTAAGAACAAAGCACATACGCGGTGGCACCACTTTTCTATAAAAGGATTCAAGTGGTGCTAAACAAGGTACCACTCATCAGCTAAAGGGAAAGTGCGGTGCTAGGTTTTTTCATATAGACTTGACATCGAGAGCATGTTTCCACTCCAAGTTTGGGATTTAGGGCAAATGTAGGTGTTGAGGATCTCATCACATGTTGGTGACGGGATTTGGGTATAACAAAGATACAAAATCTTTGATCCGCGGATTGATTACACCATTATGTATGTGCTGGGTAGATGACCGAAAGGATGTAAAATAACCTGCAGGGGCATAATATAGAAAGTAGTTACCAATCTATTATAAATTGATATAGATATATGAGTTGTCTAGCTCCCATAATTATTTCATTCTGCAAGCTAAAAGTAAAATGATATTGAACCTAAAAACACCACTTCCTTAGTAGGAAATCATCGCATCATAACTCTATCCAAATCATCAACAATTGACAAATAACAAGGAAAATGAGATCAATCCTTACCAAAGCTAAAACTTCACCAAATGTAATGAAGAGAGAAAATAGTGATATAGGATTAAATTAGAAAGTTCATAAACAAGGAAAAGTATTAGAACAAAAAGGGTCATATACACAACCCTTCAACCTTGTTCCCAACTCCTCCTTTCTAGGTCATCCTGCACTTATATTACTCTTCCTCTTCACCATGAACTAATTGGTTCCAGGCTTGTTTCTTCACCTTCCACAACTCACTTTCCCTCAATTCACTATTCTCTCCATTATGGAACTCCTCTTCCAGTTGCACACTTCTTCTCTTCTCTTTTCTCATTTACATTTTCCACCACTTTTCACATATTTCTAATCTCCTTTATGTGCACTCAGCCATGGATTCACTAATAGATACATCCCTGATTACATTGAATTTATACTTTCTAGAACTTGGAAAGTATCACCTTGACCACAACCCTAGTGGCATCCTGACTTTACTCGTCCATTCTAATCAAGTCCAGTGGCAAAAAACCATATTCAACCATATAGGAATTGATCCACAGCATAACTTCCTTTAGTAGTATTCTTTTTGCTCCCTTCCTAGTATCTTCTTCAACCCTAGATAATGATTTGTTATTTTCGATTGCAAATTCCATAATACATTGTATCAAATTATTTTCTACCTAGAAATCAACATCCCTATTTAGCAAAGTATCTAGTAATTCAATGCTACTAGATCTCCTTGAGTCCACTGCACATTCTTCGCTTTCACTTACTATGTTCTTAGGCTTCTGCAAGTATTTTTAACCACTTTAATACATTTTTACGGAGCTCAAACCACAAGACTTTGTATTGATAAATCATTGGTCCTCCTTAAGGATGTATTATCTATGTTTCAATGGAGCTCGCCCTTGCAACTAAAATTCCTATATTATAAAGTTCCTGGACCTCTTTTCCCACCAATATTGAATGTTTCTCTTTAGTATCGGTGTATCCATGTAGTTAATGGTATCCTATTAGAAACTAGATCCTAACAATGGAAGCCTTTGATGGCACATAAATAAGACCAGGATTCTTACATAGGGGCCAACAAAAGGGGCCATTGTAGTCTAGTGTGTTAGCATATTCATTCCCCTGAAGGAGAAGGTCTCACCCGAAGCACAACCTAGACTTGCTTATGATAAGGAGGGATAATTGCAGGGATAAGCTAGGATATAGTATGTTTGTTCACCATGTCATGGCATACAATCATTATACATCCATATATACATTCATAATAGAGTTATGAAACTCATATAAAGAAAATAACAGAGACAAAATTCATAATGTCCACCCATAAAATTGAAGGGGGACATTAATCTACATTCATATTAATTCATAAATATTCAATCCGTTCCATACAATTCGATTTATAGTCTTAGATTTAAATATATAGAATGACCCATCATAGATTTGCATACATAGATTTAACACACAATTCTTGTGATCCATATACAAAAACCCAAAACTCATGCTCGACTGAAACACTATCTTCGGCTTACTTCTGTAACTCAGTCATGCAATTTTTCTCTTCTCTCATATGTATTCTCTCTTCTTTGATCCTCATCTCTCTCACTCACTTGCCTTGTTTCTTTTTATAGTCATAAGAGTGGACCCAATATAGTTGTTTTCTCTAACCATTTCCGCAACCTCAACCTTATTTTTTCTTGGTCTTACGTGACTATAGTCTCTTCCAAAAATAAAGGATCCAACCATTTTTATTTTTGCAACCCTAGCTTATTTCCAAGGCATTTTTGCAACCATGGGTTTTTTCCAACGAAACAAAGCGAATGGACAACATAAGTAGTGAGAAAATAATCTAGTAAATAAGGCTTGGTTTATACATTTTTAGTAGGATGTTTTTTTCGTCATTTATTGTAGGTATTGCAGTCTAATGTCAAGATGTAGTATAAATTCAATTTATGATTGCATTAATATCATTCTTATTTGACATTCTTAAATTGCAAACCCATTTCTATTAATAAACAAACTCATGGCATGGAAGTGGTACCACTCTTCTTCACACCATAATATAATAAGATCATACAGTAAACAATTAATCCCTCTTACTTTTAAACATTTTGTAATATTACTCACTAGACATTCATGTTTTCCTTTGAGGTATAGATATCCAATATATTTTGGTCACTCAATGGTGTATAGCATTTATGATGATCTCGATTAGATTTAGGTTTTATCTATAGGGGAGTGAGTTTTGGCAAATATCTTTTCATTAAATGTGTAATGGAGAAAAATTGTTTGATGTTTAGTCACCGTGGTTTATTTTATATTTTGTGGAATCTCAAACAATGTTGAATTTAACATGTTGGGGGAGTTTTCCATCAAATTTAATTTAAAAAATTAAGATTAATTTGTTTTTGTTAAAGTTACATTCATATTAAAAACAAAAATTAATTTGTTTTTGTTAAAGTTACATTCATATTAAAAACAAAAATTACACATATGGAAGCATAATATTTTCTAGTGGTCAAATTTGAGTTTAAAAACTCTTGGTAATTGTATTTTTTTTAATCCATGAAATTTACTTAATTTTATTTGTTAAATCTAATGAATTGACAAACTTTATAATGTTCTTTCGCATTGCCAAACTTTTTTTGAAAAAGGAGGGATGATTTAGGATTGAGATTAAGGTCATTGTACTTTACCATGACACTAATAAAACTTTGGGTGGTTCCTAATGTGGGTTGTACTACTTTTTTTTTAAATTATAAAACTAATAAAACTATGGGTGGTTCCTAATGTGGGTTGTACTACCTTTTTTTTTTAATCATAAAGCTTCACGAGTATTATAATGCTATAAGTCCTTTAAAGATTGTACAAGGTGTATTTTGTGAGGTGTATTTTGCCACAACTGGTCACCTTTTTTTTTTTAATAGCATTTAACAATTTTTTATCAAATTATATTCATTGCACTAAGACTACACCTCACTTCTTTAGAGCATTCTATATTGATAAATTGGTTTGAAAGAGACTATATTTATCTAATGAATAGAAGTTGGTACGACAGTACACCATATATCTTTATACTGTAATTTGTTATTTTTAAAGTAAATATATTTTGATTTATTTTAAATTTAGATTTGTTATTTTTACTCTTATTTGTTTGAAAAAAAAATAAGATTTATGTCAAACTAGAAATGGGCATGTTTTAGTTTTGTTCATACTTTACAACATATGTTATATAATATGATGCCTAAAATTTATGTCAAACTAGAAAATGGGTATGTCTTAGTTTTGTTCATACTTTACAACATATGCTATATGATATGATGCCTCATTTTATTTTTTATAAGTTTATACAATTTATCAAACTATAAAAAAAAATTAATAGATACTTTTAAAAAATTATATTTAATTAACACTTAAGATTTCAAGTATGACTATATTCCCAATAACATGTAAGAGAGTAGATTTAGGAAAATAAGAATAAGGAAATAATATATATATATAGGGAAATAAGGGTGGTTTGGACTCAATAGAGTCTCAAGGGGCATGCCTAAAGAAGAACGAATATAAAAGAAAAGCCTCCCACAAAAAAGAAAAGGAAAATAAATGGGGACGAGCAAGAGTAAAAGGTGTAATGGCCACAAATTGGCTAGGGAGATCGTCCAATCTCGGACACAAGGAAATGGATCTATACCTAAAAGGTAAGAAAGACATTTATTGTCCAATCTTATGTGTCTATCCTAGGCACATGTAGACGAGGAAGGAGAACAAGCCATGAACATAAGACAAGACAGGCATGAACCATCAGCTCGACGCAAGAGCTGCTCAAACCCTTCCTTCTACTTATTCCTATCATAAGTCTGCCTAGACCCTCAAAGCCAAAGAAACAAGAATTTACAAATTCACAAATCATTGTGTTAGTGAAGATGGTGTATAATTCAAGACCCGGATATAATTTCTTTTCCTTTCTGTCCCTGGAAACAATGACTTTGATCTATGGACCCATTCGGGCCAACAATTGACGTAAGATAGACTATAATGTATATATATATCATTTGTGGTTCACCTACTTCCTCGTGAGGTTTGCTAAGTCTATGGGAATAATTTATAGGGGGCTATCATTACAAAGTTAAGCTAATGGGGACATCAAGTGAAGTCTTTATATAGCAATGTATATCCACCCAGGATTTGACCCCAAGATCTATTGCTCACAACTTGCAACACTTAACCACTTAAGCTAGCTCACAGGGCTATATATATATAACTAATTATGATAATGACACATTATTATTAAAACCAAAGTGTACCGTTAACATTTAAAAAAACACTTATTAAAAAAAATTGATTTTTTTTGTATTAGGATAATGAAAAAAATTGTTAAAAAAGTCATAAAAATATGTTAACCTTTTATTAAAATTTAGATAAATGTAAGTTATCACAAAAGTTCCTTAATAATATTATTAATTTTTTATATTTATGACATAATACTATTAATTTTCATATTTATGTTTTCATTTATTTACATAGGTTTATAAAACTCTCACATTGTATAAATATTAAACAAACATAAGATCAATTCTATACATCTCCATTTAAATATTTTCAATTTACATTGGTTAAATGCACTTCATTTTAAACATTTTAAAGTTATATTTATTAAGTGTTAAATTTTAATTGGATTTAAAATAAAAATTAAATATATGATTTATTTTTAATATCTAAATCGCTTGATCTTAAATGTAGATATTGTTATAAATTACGGTGAAGGTTCGTATTATACTAAAATAAATGTAGATATTGTTATAAATTACCGTGAAGGTTTGTATTATATTTAATTGATTAAATAAAATGTATAATTTATTTATTGATATTATATTTAAAAATTTTATATTTAAGAAAATATTTTTATAAATTATAATAATTATAATTAAAAAATTGGAATAATTATTTTTGTATAATTATAATCTTCTCAAACTTATTTTTTCATTATCAAATATTTTTTTAGAACTATAAATATTATCATATTATTAACAATTTTACATAAAAATAATAATATTTATAATAAAAATAAAATTAAATAAAAAAAATTAATTATCAAAAATTATTAAACATTTAATACTTCATCTTACAAATTTAATTATTTAATCTTAATTTTCAATATTACACTTACTTTTCATAGTGCTTTGTCTCTTTGTTATCAAAGTTACAAATATTTATTTGGATGCTAAGGCAATACAACAAATAGATCTTGCAATCTTTTATTAGACAGTCAAACATAAATCTAGCCCTTCCCAATGCTACAACCTTTCCCGCCTTTATCTCTTCTAGTGATGCTATCATTGTTATTGGTACTTTTACTTGGTCACTTGGTTATGCCTATGTCTATGTCTATGCTTCCGTGGCTATTATGTATAGTTGTGTAAAGAGTTGGTCATTTTTTAATCTTAAAGAATGATTAGACACTAAATACTAGAAATGAGCACACCATTAGGTTTGTTCTTTTAGTTTTAAAGAGCACACCATTAGGTTTGTTCTTTTAGTTTTAAAAAAAAGACTACGCACTAGATATTAAAAATGGGTACATCATTGAAACTCATGATGGTGTTTTTATATTTTAATTTAATATATAAAAACGTATACTAAAGTTGACTTATGTAAGGAAATATAATTTGGAATGGTTATTTAATTAAGATGCAAGGAAATAATTTGGAATGGTTATTGGATATGACTATGATTCATGTGCTTATGTTAGTGTTATTTTCCTATATCCCTTGTATATGTTTATATCTCTTCGTTATTTTTCATTATGATTTATTAATTTAAATTTCCATTCCCCGAATTTTTGGCAATTCATTGATATCTCCTATATTGTAATTTTTGGTTGATTATTTTATTTTGTTATGGCAACCATTTTCTACCTGTAGTATTCATCAGTGTTACTTTATATATATTAATTAAAAAAAACATGTTATTATAATTATTTAAATTGTCCTATGTATATGTAAATTTTGATTATATTACTCATAATTGTTGTTGTTTTTTAACTAGAGAAATCGATAATTGGGGACTAGGTTGGTACTTACATGACACGTGTTCAAAAAATCCAATCCCATTACGACTACTTTCCTAAGCGCACTCACACAACCCATAAACATGAGGCACAAGTAAGTTGAAGTAATTTAAACTTATAATCTCCATTTATAACATGTTCTTCATATCAAACAAATCTTCAATTAAACTAAACCCCTACAAACCCCACTCATTATTATTAAAAGCTTTTTGTTTTCTCAAAACAAATTTCAAGTTTTAATTAAATCATGAATTAAAATTTTGTAAAGATTTAACTATATCCATGTAGTATACCTTTGTACCTTCTACCTCGTTTCCACAATATCGCTGGAGCAAAGAAGCTTCTTAGATGACTCGGAATTATTCATCTTTTTGAATTGAAAGTTTCAAGCTCATTTTGGTTTTAGTAAGCGATGAAGTTATATGGTAATGGTATTATTAAATATGCTATTGCAATTTAAGAGGATATATATAAGCTTATTTTGGTTATTTTTTTTAATAATATTTATTTTGTTTTTAAAATAGTAAAAAATATTAAATAAAAAGTTAATGAAATTTATTGAATAAATTGATTTATTTAAAAAAATAATAATTCATTAATTCATTTGTAATTAATCTATTTATTATATGTAATCAATTATCACATTTTTTTTAATGATTATTTATTTTACTTTTCGACATATATATTTTGATCAAAAAATTATTCGTTATTAATAATAACCAAAAATTATATTGAATTATTTTCATTTCTTCATTTACCTTTAAACTTATCACCCACACTGTTTCTCTAACCATACCTAAGTCCTAGTTATCTTGCTCTCCAACTTTCTCTTGAACATATCCTCCACAATATTTCTCTATCCATCAGCCAAATCACATTTATCTCTTAAACAAATCCATTTCTTTAATTGTTGTTTTACAAATATTTTGATGAAAATGTGACCATCATTAATAAATAAGAACTGAAATTATAGACAATTATTACTTCACCCATTGTTATTTATCTAGTTGTTCTCCACTACAATGGGAATGGGTGATCATTTCTCTCCCCCAT
>LPNX010181055.1:759960-783908 GCA_001517045.1 Pseudotsuga menziesii | reverse complement strand
TACAAAGACTAATTTCAATTTTGAACTTAGAAGTTAGAATGCAATGTACCATGTCCTCATGACGATGCCTTTAAATATGCAACACACTACATAAATTAAATTTCACTATACTAGTGGTTTTCCAAGAAACCATGGGTACAATCAAGGCTTCGGGTTGACCCCATTTCACTCAACCTAATCAATTTGGAAAAATAAAAAAATATAAAGGAATGTCACAAACAATGCCAGTGTTGACCCCTCAACCTAATCAATTTGGAAAAATAAAAAAACACAAGTGAAGGTGTCACAAACAATGCTAGTGTCGACCCCATCTCACTCAACCTAATCAATTTGGAAAAATAAAAAAATATAAGTAACTTCACGCATCTTGATCTTTGAATAGACATTGACTTGCACCAACAATTGACTTCACCTTCAAAAATACATTATTCGACTTTGATTCAATTACAAGGTCATTCGTTTTATATCCACAAAGAGTAGCAACTAAGTTTATCAAAGAGTAGCAACTAAGTTTAGTTGAATGACAATGATTTGAGTAGCAACACTATGTTGAATCATATTTCCCACATCTTATCAAAGATTAGTCGATAGCTTATGACATATGATAACACGAGAAACAAACATTGACAACAAGCATAAGACAATCATCAAATATATTTCTTGAGGCCCATCACAAACAATGCCATCATCAACCTTATTCCCATCTTGTACCGAGGATGGTGGATTAGAGACATCTTATACAAGAGTACATGGGACAAGTAGAATAAGTACCATGCAAGTTGAATAATAATACTTATTTTTTTTAAAATATCTCATTTCTTTTGAATCGGTAATAAAAAAAAGTTGTCACATCATAAAATTTAGGAAACTATATGAACATTGAAAATCTATTTCAATTAAATAAAATTAAGGAATTATAATAAAAAAATATTTTAAAAAAATGATTATAAATTAAAACATTGAAAAAAATTTGCGTTTTGTTTTGATTTTTTCAAGAAACTAAATTAATAAAATACTAAAGCATTCGAACCTTGGATGGCTCTAATAATAGTAATCAAACGATGGATTCACATGTGCACAACAATATTAATTGAATTTTAGTGACAAATTTCACCAAAGTTTTTGGGGAACGTTTCAACATAACAAACCGAAGTTTATACCACAAGTTGATATAATTTTGACTGAAAGTGCACGCATCGAGGAATACGCAGGGTGGATCTCGTGTAATGTTGAAAGGAAATAATAAGGTGACATGCTGAGGAACAAGTGTAAAGTATGCAGTCAGTGTGTCTTCTTTACCATCTTTGGATACTATGCACAACGTTCCTGATACTAATTTGATCCACAGGATATTCACAGTAGACGGGAAGGGATGACTACATGGGGAATATAATCGTTCTCACTTGGGCGCTCGGTAAGGATTACATCCCTATTATTCCAAGCCGATCAACATCATTCTGTAATAGAATTTGTTTGACATCATTGATACGATTATCCATCCCAACTACAATGTTTGGCATATCTGGGATTTCATGGGAGGTGTAGCTAATGGACTGTTTAGAGATTGTAGCTGCTTCAAATCGTCTGGGAAGATCCCTGACATCTGCGTCTAGTTCCTGCAAATCATGGGCCAGAATCGGCGAACCTTTAATATCAATCAAATCCTTGATTTTCTCCTGAAACTCTTGGATTTTCCTTCCATATAGCCACTTTCTGTATATATCAAATATGTGTAAATTGTCTACTTCCTGCACGAGTTTAAGGGCATCTTCCAATACTGATTGAAATTATTTGAACTGCCTATGTTTGTGGGTTGATGAGTCTGAGCTGGAAATTATCTGAAGAGCCCCTGTTATTTCATTGGAGAAGACAGGGATATGGCCATAAGAATATGGGAAGGATCAGGCTGGAATGGTCGGCTTCGGCTTCGAAATCTGCAGGACAAATGCCTTGTAGAGGTGGATGGAGAATATACCATAAAAATGCATGATCACCTAAGAGACGTGGGAAGACGAATTGCAGATGAGGAAAAGTCTGGAGGAGTAATCCCACATCGTCTTTGGCGTTTGGTGGAAAACATTCATGATTTGTGGCAGCAATATTGTGTAAGTGCTTGAATTCTTCAAACAATTTTAAGGTTTCGTTGTTTGAAATAGAAGTAGAAAGAGAAATATCTGGCACCTTTGTTTAAATTGTATGATGTTTGCTTTTAACCGAATGAATAGGTAATAACAAAAGTTCGTGGAATTAGGATGGCTCAATACACTTGTGACATTGCAGATTCATTATACTCTACTCCATTCCAGCAGGTAGGAGGCCAGTTCTTTATATGCACAGTATGCTCTGGCCTCTTAATCAATCGCCTCTTCTTATAGTTAGTGCCCTTTGCCTGGCATTCATGGAACCAGATCTATCCGTCATCTACTTTCCATATCCTCACGTCGTGTGTTCGAACTCCGCAAGCCCAACTTTGTTTTAAATATCTCCATCTGGGCAGATCTATGGATAAATACAAGCAGCAGCAGCAGCACGAATCGGAGTTGAAGTGGAGAAATCCCGTGGACTATGGCAGAAGAACGATGATGCAAAGGGAAAATGAAACAACGGACAGCAACCACAATTACAACTGTAGCAGCAAAAACTCAAATTCCACATCCTCCTATCTACATAACCAACATCAATCCTATCGACGAAGAGATAGAGGATCCAGAGGCTGATCAGCCCAGCCCGGATTCGATCCCCAATCCGATGATAGCTTGTACAAAAACTCCATCAGAAACTCTCATGATGTCATTGTTACCAGGTGTCGAGAAACTCCGATGATGTCATTGATGTCATGTCATTATTACAAGGTGTCGACCCAAATCCAGATAGCAAACTTCGAGGATGACATCATCCCTGCTTAACCAATAGCAACACAAATAAATACAATTTTAATAAATTTAAAAATTGTTATTTTTCATGTTACAAAGTTAAACTTTGGAATAGAGATTTTAATCTTTTAAATATGCACCAATATGCACCAACTAATACCCAAAGTCAACGTGGTTTGAATTCGATCGATTACAATATACCTGCTGAGGCAGGTATAAAAAGGTAAAACTTTATATTAATAGATATTATTATATTAAAAAAAATAAAACTTAATTTTATAATATCAATAAAGAAAATTCTAATTATACAGTAAATATAGTTGAAATAAAAATATCAAATTTATTTTGGTTTTAATAAACTAAGAAATCATGTGTTCTAAGAAATGATAGAGAGGTGATATAGATTATCATCAAATGTAAAGTGATGGGGCTTTGCAACTTCGACCCCTGGCTGTCGGTCTGTTCTTTGTTTTTACGCATGTGCTTCAACCCTGACATCGATTTCTTGAGCTTTCCTCTGCTTCTATAGTCGGTTGCTTTGGTATTACTTAGGTGGGCCGGTTTTGTTTTTACTTTCCATTCTTTAGAACCCTACTGGTTGTATCTTCAGTAGTCGATTTTAGGTTTTATTACCAGCGTCACCTTTCTCAGAAATAAGTGGCCACAGTTGCTCTGTGATTTATGGATAGGTTTCTATATGTTCCGTAATCACTCATCGACTTTATTACTGGTCATTGGTTGCAGGGTAGGGCTTACACTTGATTTTCCCTAACTTTTTGATAATTATCCATTTTCACTTTGTGACTGGCTCCTACATGTGCCCTTACATATGGGCAGTTTTTGATATTTTGTCCCTTTGTCAGGTTTTGAGTTCTTGAAATTATCGAGGTTTATACTCTGTCTTTTTTTGTAAACCTATTTTGACATGGGAATCTCTCCATTATTTTACTATCCGGGTGGTGAGCCTATGGCAGGACGACCTTTGAGGTTATGGTTCACACTCCCTGACGTTTTAGGGATTGATTTTATTCTCTTGGTGAACAACTTGCTTTTTCCCTCATGTCCTTTACCTGGGCGGAGCAGTGAGGGACTCTGGAGTCAACCTGTCACTGTGACAGGTCTATTACCAACCAGAGACAAAAAACAAAGTGGGAATGTGCATCTATTTGATTTTTTTACTGTGTTTTCAATACATTATACTTTGTTCCCGACCTTCTCCTCCTTGGTATTTTTTTGTGGGGGTACTCCTTTTCCTTGATGACGTCTTCGTCTTCCTTGCTTGGGGTCTGCACAAATCCCCATGCATGCTTTCATGTCTCTTATGTGGTCTCACATGGACCCTCGACATCCACACTCTCCTCGGGTGGTGGCTAATTGGGTATTGATCAGAGTTATAAAGAGGGTTTCCTCTTAGGGGCTCATAGATTCCAATATCCTTTGAAGTCTGTTGTGGAAAAGCTGTCTTTTGAGAGAGTCAAGTGTGCCAAGCCTGTATGTGTTCTGGGGCAGGATGTGACCATTGACATGGACTCTTCCATTTCACAGCGTGCCCTTATGGGACTTTTTGAATATCTAAAGTTATCAAGAGCCACGAATTTAACCTAGTTTCATGAACACTAGAAACCCTTATTAAAATCTATCCCTAAGGTTCTTACCTTAGTTAACAGATGGACACTATTCTAGTTATTTTCGGTGGACGACTGTGAGATGGTCGAAAACAGATATTGGATTTTGGGGGAAGGCTATCTTGTACTTAAGCATTGGTTCTCTGGTTTCGACCCCCGCTCTGAGAAGATGAACCAGAGACATTTGCCGGTGATAATGCCTTACTTCCCTATCCAATGTTGGAACCTCAAGGGTTTCATGGCGGTGGCAAATGCGATTCGCTCATTTATGCTTATAGAAGACGATCAACTTTGGGGTTTGAACATTCGGATCCCCTTATTGTGGTGGACATGGACCTCACTAACGGTCTACTAGATGAATTAGAGGTCCAGTGGGATGGTGACACATTTATCCAGTGACTGGATTATTGGAAAGTTGTGTTTCGATGTCACTACTGTCGGCAGACTGGGCATTCCAAGGAAGTTTTCCCATTGAAGGATGCGACATGATTGAGTGCGCAGACTGAAGTTGAACTTTGGGAGGATCCCCCATTGCCTTCGCTTTGGGAGATCAATTTTTTGCTTCCACTTGACCAAGATTCAACAAGTTCTTTTGTGGGTAAGTTCACGCAACATATCCCTCTATTACTTAAATTTCTTACTGCTGAAGATATCCTTTCTTCCCTCACGTCATGAGTTGTTCTTGATGCTCCTATTAGCCCGGTAGTGAACCATATTGTCTTACCTTCTAATAATACTTTGACCCCTCTTTGCGATGAGAATGGGGAGACCTTTTTGTCCCTTGCTACCTTTGAGGCCTAGGGTTTGGGGGGTGACTCTGTAGGATTGAACCCTCATTGTCTTGAGATGTCACTATCTACCTCTTCCCCATATTTTTGCAATGATTTACACATTAATTTATCTCCTAATCCTCTCACAGATTGGCCTAACGAAGAGGCTCTCTCTCCAGACCTGTCTTCGACTTCTTCCCCCTTACCCATTGTCTAGGGAGACCATCAGAATGTACCTTCCCTGGCCTCTCTTCTAGCTCTCCGATATTTTCATGTGGATACTTCCCCTTCAGCAGAGATCTTTCCCGTTCCTGCTTTCTGTGCGGCCAACGTTTCCATACACAAACCATTTAATGTTGGAAAAGGAAATATGAAGGGTCTTAAAGACTTTATCCGCAAGCAATCATTTACCAATCCCAAGGTGGTTCCTCTGGCCAGTAGAGGGCTACCTCCTGCATCTTCACTTGGATTGGACTCATCCTCTCAGGATCTTAGAGATTAAACACCTGCCCCCCCACCCCCACCCAGGTTACCTAATGAATCTTATCAGCTTCAAACTTTGAGGACTTGGCGAAGGCCCGACACGTGACACACTTAAGAGAATACTTGACCTTTTTTCACCTGCCATAATTTTTCTACAAGAAACCATGTCTGCGAGAGAGAGGGCCTGTGAATATTTCCTCCAGCTGAAGCCAAGCTGGAGGGTCTGCGAGAAGGATGCAGTGGGCCATTCTTGGGGCACACTTGTAGCTTGGAACCCTATGTTAGCCAATCCTCGTTCTTTAAATACTATGGCGGGTATTTTACTTAAGGGGAAACTGGTTGGTTTCAATAAGCCTGTACACCTGCTCAATATATATGGGCCCTTTGAGAACCACCAAGCTTTTTGGGACTCTTTAAAATCTTGTGTCCTCCTTACCTTACCAAATCTTATCTTGGCAGGTGACCTGAACTTCACCTGGTCATCAGACGAATTTTGAGCAGCTGGTCGCCCTTGTGACCCTTTGGATGACTATTTCATCTCCTTATTCGAGAATTCAAACCTTCACAATGTCACTCCGACTATACTCTCTCCCACATGGTATAACGGAAGGGCTGGTCATTTATCTATTTCAAAATGATTGGTGTTGATCCTAGATTTGTTATTATTTTTGGCAGTTAAATTACTCATTTAAAAATATGTTTTATTATTTTTTTTCCTATTTTATGTCACGCAAATCACTATTCATCCCAAGTCTGAATGTATTTAAGGTTTATATAAAATCCATTTATTATTATCATTTTATGATTTTATTAATTAAAATTGACATTGTTGAAACTCATTTGATATATTAATTGATTTGTATATTTGTTTGCAGGTTATATAATCTTTTTGGATGAATTAACAACAAGCATGCATTCAGCTAGCCATGCAAACAGCACGTCCAGCTCATCATCCAGCTTGCTGCGTGATATTCGTTGGCAGGTTTCCAGGCATTTAATGGTTTTTACTACAGAACATAGTCCTTAAGTGCACCAGCAAACATACATCGCATTTGTCCTATATATGTGCCCAACATATCAAGCTCATGGTCCAGCTTGCTGTTCATCTTTCCGTCCAAATCGCTAACCAGACTACGCGTTGTTGATAATTGATTCTAGGCATTAAAACATTGAAAAATTTCTGCAAATGACCTGCTGTCCACGCATCTGGGTAATGAAACTCACATTCTAGATGATCCTCTAGCTTGTAGCCTCCTTTGTCGACAGCTCACCAACATTCCATGCATTGGGTTGATGTATTAGCCTGCGTTCTAGAAGACTCGCCTCCAGGTATTTTCCTCTATCCAACACCACTCCACTTGCTGCGCAAAAGAAGGAGCTGTGCACCACATCTAAGAACCGTTTGCAATAAAGAGGGAACCTGTGTGTTACACTGTCCAATGAAGAGAGCCAATGCACGTTGAAGGAGGAAGATCTTATGTGTTGGAGTTATATTAGTTAAACACCTTTATGGATTGACTAAATTTAGAGAGCAGTCAACCACTAAAGGGTCAACTTGCTCATCCCTATAAATATTGTATATAAACACCTCCTTGTGAAAAGTTAGAGAGTTGATCATTTCATTTTTCAGATGGTCATTTTTGAAGAGAAGAATTCTGTATTTTTGTTCCATAATTTTAATAAATATCCGTATGATTTGTTGTTTATGATTACGTGTGAGTAAGTGTTATCTAGGAAACACCCCTGATTGCTGAGAGGGCCCCTCATCAACCAGAGGTTCATTCTTTCTGTGTAATTTTTTTCTCTTCTTTCTGTTATAGCTAGTTTCATTTATTTTCATTAGATTACTGATTTTTTCTGTAATGAAATTTTATTTCTGAAGTTAAATAGTTAACTGCACACATAATTTGCTTTTAGATTTGCTTTTAGCCATTTCATTTCCAGATTATTGTTCAGTTTATTTGCAAGCAGATAAAATATATTGCTTTTAAATAGACTCAACTCTGTTTATTTCTTTCTGTTATAAGTTATGCAATTTGAATTTCAGTTTGTTTATTAACATGCAATGATTTCTTTATATTCATGAATTTGTTTAAGTTTATTTCACTATCAAATTTGCTTAATAAGTAGGTTTACTTATTGCCTTTATGTATTAGATTTACATCTGCACGAATTCAACCGAAGATTAGATCATTTAAGTTAATTTCTGTCATTTTAACTGTGTAGACTGTCATTCAGACAACCTGTTTAAACTGTCATTCAGTCACCCCTTTCAGACCTACAGTTCAATCTTTCATTCAGCCTATAGTTTCGTTTTTAGTGTTTTTAATGTGTTTTGAAATTGCTTTAAGTTCTATTTCTTTAGTATTTGAAATATGCTTTGATTGAGATGGTTAGATGATAATTCTCTTTAACATTAAAGTTAAAGTTGGATTGTTTTAGGTTATTTATTAAAAGTTACCTTACTTCTTTTTATTTTGAATATGTGTTAAGCTATTTTATGTTTTGTTTCTTGAGTTTGTTTCTGATTTCTCTTTACTGATGTATTGTTTTGTGTTCATGCCTTTGGATTGATTTATCCGTTTGCATGTAAAAATTCAGTATTATATGTGTTATCCTTAGTATCTTTTTAGGCAGATCCTTTTACATTGTGTGATTACTGAAAGAGACTTGTAGGATAGGATTCAAATATGTCCCTACTAAGTTTTCTAATTGTTTCCTTTTATTTAATTTTCTTTATTTTTTTTATTTGATTATTTTATTAAGTTTTCTACTTGCTTAATAGTTAGGTCTTCCTTGCATCTTAGTTTGTTATTTGAAAAGTTAGTTGTTGATAGTATCATTTTCAGTTTAAAGTTATTTACTTATAAAATAAATTGTCAATTATTTAGTTAAATATTTTGTTCCAGTTTAATTACTTTAATAATTGAATTCTTAGGAGTTTGACTCGGCTTTTCATTTTGAAATATATTTAGATCTTTTGTTTGTTAAAATATTTCCACGACACCATAGGAATCCCTCTACCTTCACATATATTTCGTGTCAACTCTAAGCCTACCAATCTCAGTTGATAATTAAAAATTAGGTGAATTAATCTAGACGTTATAACACCCAAACATTTTGGCGCCATTGTCGGGGAGTTGTTCTGTAAGGTAGAGTAGAATTCTTTATAAAGTTTAGTAATAGGTTGGTGGTGGGGGAGCGGTAAGATGAGAGGTAAGAACATGTGCATTTGTTATAACAGGCGCCCCCAAATCCAACAACAATAGTAGTAGCATAGGTTTTCTTTAGTTTAAATTTTATTTCATGAGTAGACTTAGAGATTCTCAAGGTAGATTTGTTAAGATAGGAAAAATTATTGGAATTCCTACTAACTTTTACAGGGGACGTAATACCCCAACCACTAACTCAGCAGAAAGGTATCAAAAGACGCCTATAGGAGGTAGTTCTACCCTGAAACCTAAGGAGACTCTCTCAAGAGATCTTATCAAGGAAGCCATAGAAGGAGAAGGAACCTTGGCAGGAGGTCCTGAGGACCTCATTCCTAAGGAAGCTCAATAGGATTAGCCATTAGGAACCTCTAACCCTCCACTAGTCTTGAATCCAAATAACACAATTTTTTCGCTAGTAGGAGATCCGAACTTCGTTGAATTTGTTGATCCTACCAAGGTAAAATCTCTCTTTGGAACCTCCGTAGATATAGTCATCTCAAAAATTGAAACTTCCACAGTAGAACCTACTATCCCTCTAGGATTCAATAAAAACACGGTTTATCAGAGGAAGATCTCTCCCAAAAAAGAACGTTGTGACACCCCATTATCACCTTGAAAGGAGCCTCCTAGGTATATTTACGTTAAGAATCCAACTTATATGGAGAGACGGGAAGAAAACAAAGATCACGATGAAGTTATAAATAACGAAGGAGAAGGGGAAAATTGAACAGAGGCTACCTTCAGGTTCCCTATTTTATACGCGATACAGGATGTAATTATGAAAAACATCCCTCCTTCCTCCTTACCTAATTTCTATGGAAAAAGTAATGAGGACCCTGAGACATTCATGTTCGATTTCGATATCCTTTGTAGGAGCTATAATTATCTACAAGATGCTCACAAACTAAAACTCTTTCCTGCTACACTAAAATATTCTGCCTTGATATTGTTCATGGGATTAGGTGAATTCACTAACAAGACTTGGGACAATATGAAAAATTCATTCTTGCGAAAATATCAAGAGTAATGCAAACCTAAGGAATCTTGACATGATATATTCAAGATACAACAACTTGAAGATGAGATCATGGAGGATTATCTCGAAAGGTTTGTTTATACATTACATAAATCAAAATATAGTGACCTTCGAGAAGATGCAATACGTACACTTTTCCTTAAATGGATCTCCGAGGACTTATTAGAAAGTCTTAATCTCATGGCAGCTGGCGATATTTCTCACAAAACTTTTGCACAAATCGGTGAGATGTGTAAAAATTATTCTAGAAGTAGGGGGGGAGTTGCGAAATTTTTTCGAGAGCCTTATAGTATAAATGTAAGAGGAAACATTCCCAGTTTAGGTGGATTTACAAGAGTAGAGTTTGGAAAACTATTGGAGAATTTAAAAATTGATATCTTAGGAGCAATGGGTTCTCAACTCGATTCTTTGCAAGCCAAGAAAAGGCAGGATGAAGAATGAGCGGCAGTGAGCATCATTTGTCCAAGATGTAGGACCAAATGTCCCCAAAGGGAATGTCCATTAAAAAACATCTGTATAGAAGAGCATCCAACAGATAACTGCCCATCCTTTCCTGGTATGCAAGCCATCTATAAGAGTGGGTATGTATCTGAAACATCTAGGAGGCCTTCTTGGAATATTAGAGACCAACCAGGATATCAAAAATTGGAATCTCTGTATGTCACATCTGTACAGAAGAGCATCCAACAGATAACCGCCCATCCTTGCCTGGGTTGCAAGCCATATATAAGAGTGGGGATGTAGCTGAAACATCTAGGAGGCCTCCTTGGAATCTTAGAGACCAACCAGCATATCAAAAATTTCCACCACAACCTCCACTCTATTATCCTCCATATCAACCACCTCAACAATGGAAAAATTCAAGTTGGAAGAATTGGCCACCTAGTACCCTCCTAAATTTCCACAGCAGAAATATTGGTCACAAGGGTGGAGAGGAAAACCATATCCTCAGTCACAACTTGTCCCTACACCTAATCATCCTTATCCCCAGCATCAAACAAATTTACATCAAATTTCACCTAGATTTGTACCTCCAGTTCCTTTTATCACACAACAACCTCATCATTTTCAGCACACAAATCCTCATCAACTGACATTATTACCTACGCAACCGATACCTAACCCTAATAATAAACCAATTCAAGATCTTAACAGCATTGAGTTGCAAACTCTTCCATCATACCTTATTTTGACTGTACTTGTACATGAAATTCAATTACGATCTGGAAGAGTTGTGAATGATAAACCCAAGTCATCATTCATCATTCATGAAGAAAATGAAGAAGAAAAGGATTTAAATGAACCCATGAATGATGCTATTTTGGAATATGTGAACATTCCAAAGGTTCTAGTACACACCCATCCTCCGCAAGATACTATTCAGGAGAAAAGATTTCCTCCATTTACAGAAAGACTAGTGATAGAAAAACCTGTAGTTCATCTGGAGTATAACATTTTGAATGAATTAAAGAATATCTGTATCAAAATCTCTCGATTATAAGCTATCAATGACATACCAATCTATAGTAAGGTAATAAAGGAACTATGTATTAAATTCTCAAGGAAGAAGCAAAAGGACCCTCTCACAATTCATGTTATAGGAGAAATGACTGAATGTATAACAGATCAGTCCCGGATTGCAAAATATACAAATCCAGGAGCCCCAATAGTGACTGTAATTATAAACAACACCACCATAGAAAATACATTAATCGATTTAGGATCCGCCATCAACATGATGAACACCGCAGTTTTAGAAGTTTTATAGTTAGGACAATTTCTCCGACCTACCCCTTCCATCCTAGAACTAGCAGACCGTACTACGATAAAACCTGCTGGAGTCCTAGATGACATTGTTGTATCAATAGAATCATGGGAATACCCTGTCAACATTATGGGCATATAATCAAAGGATCCTTCTAAAGGGCATCCTATTATCTTGGGAATACCATGGTTAGCTACCGCAAATGATTTTATAGGATGTAGGGATGGAGAGATGGCTATTTCCAATGGGTTGTATACACAGAGACTCATTTTATACCCCCCAACACAACCAATAACTAAAAATTCATGGTGGTTTAGTTATTCTTTCAGGGACAAGGAATTTGATTACCTCTCCCTTCTTAGTGATTTATCCTAGGCACTTCAAGAGTAGGCCACTGAGAATGTATTAAATCAGTTTGTTTCTTCACCAACTTGTACATATTTTCCTTAGTCTTTTGCTCAATTTGATCAGATTTTTGGAGATGAGTTTTAAGAGAATATGGCTCTCTCAATGTTTGAGACACCTTCTGTATTCACAATTGAAGAGCATACATGACCCTATACCATACCTTGTGAGGTTGGCCCTGAAAAATTTCTACATATAAACGGAGGATTAAGTGAAAACAAACAAACACAGCTGCTTAAAGTTCTTAAAAACAATTTACAGCATTTGCATGGGAATACACTGATATGAAGGGTATACACCCTGACACTTCTATTCACCATATTTATATGGATCCAAACATGTCATATGTAAGGCAGCCACATAGGAGGATGAATCTTGCTCTAAAGGATATAGTAAAAGAAGAATTACAAAAACGCCTCACTGTCGGTTTCATCTATCTTATCTCCGACAGTAAATGGGTGTCTTCTTTAGTATTAGTCCCAAAGAAAGTCACAGGGAAATGGTGCATTTGTGTTGATTTTAGGGAGCTAAACAAAGCTACACTTAAAGACTACTTTCTGTTAGGTCATGTTTTTGTCTTCCATTGTTTTTTATACTTTTATTCATATTTTGAATCTTGCTTTTACTTTTTGTTTCTAGAAAATTTTGTTGATAGGGATAATGTTAATTTTACCCTTTGACTCTCATAATGTTTGATTTCTTAGCTTATTTTTACAAGTTTTGCTTTGATTTTATAATTGAGGGGCTTATATAAGCATATATGGATTTAAAAAGTCTAAAAATAGCATAAAAGTTAAATTAAGACTCCTAAACCAAGTTCAAACTCTTATCATTAGCTTAATATTGTGAAATCATTAATTTAAACTTTCTTGTAGTGCAAGACAAAAACAGATGCACAAGAGCACTACAAGAAAATCGCACGAGTCAAAATCATCATTTTTTTGGTCCAATTTCTTTAGGATTCTCACACCTGAGGTGTCAATCACATTGTATGATGGTTTTCATATGCGTCTTCTGTAGCTTAATCACTAAGGTAGGTGGAATATTATCATAAGGGCGAAATCATGGCAGTCGTTTACAGAAGCTGATATAATAATGATATGCAGAGTATAATGGAACACAGATGGATGGAATGATGGTTTTATTTGAATTACACGAAGATTAATTGAAGATCGTGGCGATAAATTAGTGCTTGATAATCGATATTTTGAAACCGAGCGAAAATTAGGGCTTGTAGGAGCATTTAGCTAGAGTGGTCTAAGTGGTCAGAGAAAGGTGGAGCATGCAATTCGACACCTGACAATTGAAATAACCATTTTCCAGCATTCGAATTGGTCATCTTAACAAGCAATCCACTTGCCATTACCAGGGTTTCTTAATTTGGGGCTTTTTCTGAAGAAATGACTAATGACAAATTCGAAGGCAGAATACTAGTTTTAGACCTAATCCATGTTAAATGATGAATTATTAACCAATACATTTAAAGTATTCATCATTTAAATAGAGGAATTCAGAGTAGAGCCTTTTGGAGGTCCCTATATTGTATTCTAGGCCGGTTTGTTAAGATTTGAAGACAACCAGACTGTGGTGTATCGACAGAAGCTGTTTAACCATACTAAATATGAAAAAGAGTGAAAAAACCAACAGGGAAGAACCCTCAGACTTAAGCTGGGTAAAGAATTTTCCAGATTGTGCATAGTTGTTTGCAAATGCAGGATGGTTAATGTTCTTTGAAAGGATTTAAGGTCATCATTTAGAGGTGCCATACAAATTTGCTCAATGTTTAGACAAAGATATAGTGTCTTTTGACACCTTGAAATTCAAATTAACTAGAGAGTTAATAGCTGAAGCAACGAGGATTTTGGATGAAGGAGAGTTCTGATTCAAAATGATTCCTTTCAACTTTAATGCTCAAAGATACTTGCTTCCTAGTGTAGTTGCATACTGGGTAAAAGGTGTTCCAATTCAAAATTTTAAACCTGAGTGGATTGAGCCTATTAAAGTCTTGCAGATCTATGTCACCTGTGAGGGTAGATTTGCCTTTGTTTTCAAATATCACTTTAGGTTCCTCCAGCATCTCACTAATGAATCTAAAATGAATTTACCTTTCTTATTTCTGAAAAGCTTACAAAAGATGTCATGTAGGGTGAGAGAGCACCAAGATCATACAAAGCAATCTGCTTTTCACCATGGACTCATTGAGCTAATCATAAGTACTGTATTGCAATAAAGGGAGAAGACTTGGGAGAATTTCCTTTTTTGGTCAGGTTTCAAGATTGATCAGGAGGAACAATCTCAAAGAAGACAAGTAGATAAAGGTCAAACTCTGATTAAGAAGCTTAGAAAAAAGGTAACAGTCAAGGGTGAAGAAAATGATAAACTAGAAGAAGCTTCAAAACAGGAAAATAAAAAATTTGAATTTGAGCAGTGAGTTAATGATAAGGATAGCAAGATTTTACAGTCAGAAATTAAAGAAGCTGAGCCTATTGTAGATTTTTGACCCGCAGAATCAATTCAAAATGTAAAAGAAGATATTGAGGAGCAAAAGCAAAGCCCTATTACATTACTATTAGAGGAGGATGAAAAATACCTATTTGATGAGGCTAGAATTCATGTTACTAATGAAGCTAGGGTTTGTGCTGAGTAAGAAGTTCACACTCATTGTGATGAGGAAACAATGTCAAGAAGGAAAAAAATGAAGGTTGTTGAATTTCCCTCGATAACTTGTCAAGGAAAGGCTCTGAAGATGTTGGGAGAGATTGTAGCAGTCTCGAGACCTAAAAGAAGGCCGAAAAACAAACTTAGATTAAACATGAAAAATCTATTGAATCCCAAATTGGTTAAAGAAAAGGTTATAGTGATAGAGAATTCATCGTCTAAAGAAAAATTCAATGATAGTGAAGATGGCAATAAAGGTAAAAAACGAATAGAATCAAAAGGAAAATCTGTCATGACTGATACCAAGATCTCTCATATATTTTTGGAGATTCAAAATCAAATGTTTCAAGAACAACAACAAAGTGAGGTAAAAAGTTCTTGTTTAGAGAAGAAGGATATGGCTAAATAAGAAGTTCCCTGCAATGCTGAAAATGAAGAACATCCAAAGTTTCCTGTGACCTCCACAGAACTTATGAATGAAGATGAAGAAATCTATAAAAGACTGAAAATTCCATGGACACCAGAAGGGATGCAAACAATAGCAGGAGACAAATTTATTGATTCTGAAAAAGAAAATATACAAAGAAGAATTAAGCAATACAAGTATCAGATTGACTCTATATGCATGAAGCTAATGATGGGATAGTTACTGCAAACATGATACTTAGAGAAGATTTGGAGGAAGTTAACATTCATTACCAAGAGTTGATTATAGTTTCCAAAGAAGCACTTAAAAGGAAAAGGAAAACAGAAAGTCAGTTCACAGAGTTAAAGCAAACCATACAAAACCTGCAACAACATAATGAAGAGCTAACAAGGAGGATTGCAGACATGGAGACAGACCAATTGAAGGTGAGAAGGAAAGCTCAAGCCTTGGAAGGAATCGCTTTACTAGCTAAAGCAGCTAAAGATTTGTAAAGTTAGTCAAGAAAATCAGTTATTAGTTAAGTTTGAAAAGTTATTTTATTTTTGTAAGGATTATTTAGATTGAACTATTCGATAGGCTGTCTTAAAATGGTTAGGGTTCAGTTATTCAACTGATTTTGAAGAATAGGATAAATGTAAGTCTGAAAGAAGACAAATGGTTCAATTTTTTGCTTACAAGGGGAGGCTATCAGGATTTGTTTATGAGCTAAGTAAAAACTCTTACGTGTTTTTTGAAGACTAAACTATGAAATATATGCACTATATTCCCTTCAGATTATTGACTGGTTTCATTTATAATTTGTGTTAATTACTCAGCTGGTATATTCATTTCTTGTTTAATGTTTTTATGCTTGGAATGCTTGCTAATTGTGGGTGAAATTCAGTATTGTGTTTTTTGTTGGATTATGGTTTATGTGTTATACATCTCAGTCATTCAAATGCTCATGATTTAGTGTTTACTTTGGTTTTATGAATGTTTTCCCTCTTGTATTCAAACTGCCCAACCAAAAACCTTGAAAACCCTAAAAACCTTATTTTACTTTATTATGTTTATTGAGATTGTGTTGGCTTGTTCTCTTGTAGTCTGGGAACAATTTCTAGCACTAACATCTTTGGCGTCGTTGTCGGGGAATGAAGATGAAAACCTATTTTTCCCTGGGATACTTATCATTTCACTGGTTGTAAGAGGTGAACTTAAACCAATAAATCTTAAACACTACTTTTCACCAGTATTTCACAGTGGCTACCAAGGGAGTTGGGACAAGAAACATACCTGGTTCACCTTTACAGTTGGGTGTTTCAGACCCAAAATAGATACTGAAAATGGCTAGGAAAATTAGAAGGTCTCAGTCATCACCAACCCTATGTAATCCTGATCAATTAGATATTTTATCATCTTTATCTACTTTGAAGGGAGAAGAACAAAATTCACCTTGGTTGAAGCCTATAATTCCTGTCAGTAATTTTCAAGTTTTTACTGATCCTCAATCCTTCAAGAAAGAAAAGACAATATATCCTATTAAAATTCCTCTATTTCATCTAAAAGTTGGTAAAACTCCATTTCAACCAAGTTCCATTCAAGTCTTTCCATCATTAAAACCAGTCAACTTAAAAATGGAAGCCCAAAGTCAACCATTAGATATGATGGACCGAATGGTTGCAGCTAGGTATGCACCTTTAGTTTTGACTCAGCCTTTGAATGCACTTCCTAGAGGTGATTACCAGAAATACCTACCTAGGTTTAATGGACAAGGTGAAACTACAGCCGAGGAGCATTGGGAGGCCTTTCTCAGTTATGTTGCCTTTCTCAGTTATGTTGATAATTAGAATATTGAAGCTAAGGATGTATGGATGAGGATGTTTGTATAGAGTGTTGATGGAGATGTCAGAAAATGGTTCAGGGAGTTTCGTACAAATTCTATCACTATCATAGAAGAGCTTCAGGACCTTTTCATGAGACAATGAGGAGACACCAAGGATCATACCTATTATATAACTGAGTTTGGATCCCTTAGGAGAAAGAAGGATGAAACCATAGCTGATTTTTTTAAGAGATTCAATAAAATGTATGGCATAATTCCTGCAGAAATAAAACCTTCAGAAACATTTTCAAAACTCACATATGCAAATGCCTTTGATCATGAATTTTCCTTGCTTCTAAGAGAAAGAAGACCTGTTTCTTTACTGAACATGCAGGATGCAGCATTAGAAGTGGATTCTAATATATTAGCTTCTAATAGATTGAAGGGAAATACAGCTCAATAGATATATGATAGGAAAGGTAAGAAAGAGGCAGTTCCAAGGCTTTCAACATCCCACTCAGCAGAAGGTAAAATTGATGAAATGGCCAAGCTAGTTAATATCCTGATTACAAAATTAAACAAGATGGAACTAGAAAAGAATTAAAGCAAACATGTTCAAGAAGGTGAGAGAAACCCCAACAATCAAAACCAATTCAAAAGACAGTTTGCACCTCATTTCATACCTAGAGAAAGAAGAAACAATGATATACAACGAGAAAGGAGAGAAACTGAGGATCAAAGAGTACCACCCCCTCTTTAGAATAATGTTGTTGATGAAGAAGACATTGAAGAGGAATTGATATTTGAGGATACAGACCAGGATATGAATTATTTTGGAGAGAAGTTAACTAAGGGTTTTGTGACTGAAGAAGAGTTTTTAAATTCAAAATACTATGATGCTGATATGTTCGAAACAGAAAATGATTTAAATCTTGAAATGGTTGCTGTAACTACTGATGCATATTAGACTGAGCCAAACAAAACTTTGAATTTGAGGTCAGGTCCAAAGAAAGTAGTTCAAAATCCAAAGAAAAAGGTAGTTGTACCTACTAGATAGAAATCTGATCCTGTGTTAGAGAAAAAACGAATTCAGGATAAACAAAAGAAGAATATGGAAGTTGAAGAGGTAAACAAAAGTGTGCATAATTTTAATCTGGAAAATGAATTAGGAAAAATTAAGATTCCTATGCCTTTTACTGAGTTAATGAAAAATCCTTCTTACAAAGATTCAGTTCTTAAAATGATTGGTTCAACAAACAGTCAGTCTCTTTCTAATACAGTGAATTTGCAAGAAGAAAGCCCTAAAATCTTTATTGGATCAGCTTAAGCTGAAAAAACTAAGAATGAAGCTAGTGCATCACCTCCTTTTTACATCACACTGACTATTCATGAACAGATGATACATAATTGTCTTTTGGATTCAGGAGCATCACATAGCCTAATGCCAAAGGCCATCATGGAGGCTCTAGGTTTGAGTATAACAAAACCCTATCATGATTTGTATGCTTTTGATTCATGAGCTTTAAAATGTTTGGGAGTGATTAAAGATATGGTTGTCAGTTTGGCTCAGCTACCAATGAAGAGTGTGATTATGGATGTGGTAGTAGTAGAAATTACCCTTAAATTTGGATTACTCCTCTCTAGATCTTGGGAAAATAAAGTCGGTGGAACTTTACAAATGGATCTAACATATGCCACTATTCCTGTATTTGGAGGAGAAAACAGAAGGTTGTACAGAGAACTACAGTTTGCCTATATTGTGACAAATGACAAGAACCCTACAAATCATCCCCTATATGCTGTTGATAAAGATTTGGGTACTTGTATGTTACATTTTAGTGATGATGATAGTACTACTGGTTTGTTACAGGTTGAAAAGGAAAATCTAGTTAAATGTATTAGGGAACAAGAAGATGAACTTTGGCAATTATACTTTGATTGATCATCTTGTAAGGAAGGTGCTGGATCAGGGGTTCTTTTAATATCTCCTGGTGGTGAAATAGTGAAGCTGATGTATAAATTAGAATTTATTACCACCAATAATACTGCAGAATATGAAGTTTTGTTGTTAGTTTTGAAAGCTGCCAAAGATTTAGGCATTCAACATATTTATGTATATGGCAACTTCGAGTTGGTTGTTTAGCAGGTGAGGAACAATTATCAAGTGAAACAAGATTTGCTGAAAGTATACCATAATGAGGTATGGGATATGATAGAAAATTATTTTGTGGCTTTTAACATTACCTATATTCCTAGGGACCATAATCAGACTACTGATTCTTTGGCCTTAGCAGCCACACATTTTAGAATTCCCAAAACCACACAGCTAAAGTATCCTATTGAGGTTAGGTACAGACCTTCCATGCCTGATAACGTAAGGTAGTGGAAAGTTTTTGAAGATGACATTGAAATAAAAAAAAGTTTATAGCTGACAAGTGAGTTTTCCAATTCCCTGATTGATCAAGAAGAAGATGATGAGGTTGAAGATTCTGAAGATATTGCTGAAAATGAGATTGTTGGCCACAAGATTATTGAACTTAAAGGTAATTTCATTCCTAAAGGTTTTGTGCCATTAGAAAGTATATTTTCAAAAGATGATACACCTTTAAAACCTATTGTACAGTCTTCAGAATAGAATGTGGTGGATTGTAACATTGGTACTGCAGAACATCCTAGAATGGTGAAGATTTCAAAAGCACTCACAGCAGAATAGGAGAAACAAGTACATTAAGTTGTTAAAGGAGCATGTTGATGTTTTTGCATGGTCTTATGAAGACTTGAGGACATATGATACTAGGATTATACAACATAAAATACCTTTAAAACCAAATGTCAAACGTTTCCGACAGAAATTAAGGAGGATAATTCCAGCTTTGTTTCCTGTTATTGATAAAGAAGTGAAGAATGTATTAGATGCCAAGATCATTGTTCCTCTTAGGTATTCTTCATGGGTTGCTAATTTAGTTCCTGTCAGGAAAAAGAATGGAGAAATTAGACTGTGTGTTGACTTTAGAAATCTGAATAGGTCTTCATTGAAGGATAATTATCCTCTACCTAAACTAGAACAAATATTGTAGAAGGTAGTTGGGGCACAAAGGATTTCTATGGTTGATGGTTTTTTAGGATATAATCAAATTGCTATGCATCCTGATGATAAAGAGAAAACAACTTTTACTACTTTCTGGGGAACTTTCATGTATGATAAAATTCCTTTTGGATTAATGAATGCTGGAGCAACTTTTCAAAGAGCTATGGATCTAGGCTTTGTTGGGGAAAGAGACAAGTTTGTAGTAATTTACATAGATGATATTACAGTCTTTTCACAATCGGATGATGAACATATAAAACATTTGAAACAAACTTTTCTGAAATGCAGAAAATATAGTTTATCTCTTAATCCAAAGAAGTCACATTTTGCTGTGTAGGAAGGTAAATTATTGGGTCATTTAGTTTCAGCTGATGGCATAAGGATTGATCTGGAAAGGGTGAAAGCAATACTAAAAATAAGTTTTCCCAGGAGCAAAAAAGATGTACAATCTTTCATTGGTAAAATCAATTTTCTGTGTTGCTTTATACCAAATTTTGCTGAGACTATCAAATAGATTACAACCATGCTGAAGAAGGATCAAGAAGTCAAGTGGACTACAGAAGCAAAGAATTCATTCGAAAAAATTAAGATGGCTCTTACTGAAGCTCCAGTATTAGTAAGTCCAGATTTTACAAAGGAATTTCTAACCTTTTCTTTTGCATCTAAATATACATTGGCTGTTGTTTTATTACAAAAGAATAAGGATGGTCTTGAACAGCCTATTGCATTCTTCAACAAAACTCTTAGAGATTCGGATTTAAAGTACAACATTTTAAAGAAACAGGCTTACTCTTTGGAAAAAGCTTTGAAATTCTTCAGAATCTATGTTTTGCACTCCAAAGTTATTGCTTATGTGCCTAATGATGTCATAAAAGATGTATTGACTCAGCCTGACAGTGAGGGAAAAAGAGGAAAGTGGATTGCTAAAATCATGGAATATGATGTGGATATCAAATCTACAAAGCTAGTAAAGGGACAAGGCCTAGCTAAATTGTTAGCTGATGCAAATTGCCAAGCTTTAGGACTACATTTGATGACAGAACAACCAACACAGGAAGAAAATCAAGCAGAGCTGGAGAAAGAGAAGATTATGGATTTCTATTTAGCATCTACATGGTATGCAAACATTGTATATTTTTTGTTGTACTTGCAATGTCCAGAACACTTAGATAAAAAAGCTACTAACTCTTTGAAGTTAAAAACTACTAAGTATTGTTTGGTATAACAACAGCTATTTTGGAAAGATCCAGGGGGTATTCTACTCAGATGCTTAGATAAACCTGAAATTGAAGGAGTAATTTCTGAATCTCATGAAGGTGCTTGTGGAGGTCATAAGTATTGGAAGGCAACAACATATAAAATTCTAAGAGTTGGATACTACTGGCCCTCATTATTATCAGATGTATATCAGCAGGTAAGAGCATCTATCCCTTGTCAGAAATTTGCTGGTAAACAAAAGTTGTTGTCATTACCTTTAAAACCAATTGCAGTAAATGCCCCTTTTCAGTAGTGGGGTTTGGACTTCATAGGAGAGATAAATCCATCTTCCTCAGGGAAACATAAGTGGATTTTGACTACAAAATATTTCTTTACTAAGTGGGTGGAAGCTATTCCCACAACGAATGCCACAGATAAGGTGATCATAGATTTTATTGAAGAAAACATTCTTAGTAGATTTGGATGTCCACATAGAATATTAACTGATAATGCAAAAGCTTTTAAATCTAAGGCTATGGGGGCATTTTGTGAAAGGAATGGTATCCTGTTGAAACACTCAACTCCTTATTATCCTCAGGGTAATGGTTTAGCTGAGTCATCAAATAAAAATATCATTCAGAGTATGAGGAAATTGTTGAAGAATAATGAAAGATCATGGGATTCTATGCTAAAGTATGCATTATGGGAAGACAGAATAACAATTAAGCAAGCAATTGGAACTTCTCCTTTCCAATTAGTATATGCCAACATATGCAGCTTTTCCTGTTCAGTTGGGTATCCCCGTGATGAAGTTTTTTCAATATTGTTAGGAAGAACCTAATGATATGCAGAGAAGAATTTATGCAATGATAGAGTTACAGCAGAAACGAGAAAAAGTGGAAGAAAAGGCACAACTATACAGGTTGAAGATTAAAGAAAGATTTGATAGGAAGATCAAAGACAATAATTTTTCAGTAGGAGACATGGTTTTGAGATGGGATGCTAGGAAGGAGAAAAAAGGAAAGCATGGGAAGTTTGATACCCTTTGGCTTGGTCCTTTCATAGTATCAAATTTTTTGGAAAACAATACTTTTGTTCTACAGACCTTGGAGGGTGAGGAGTTGTCTAGTCCAGTTAATGGATGATTCCTCAAGCATTTTTACAGTTTTTGAAATGGATTCTGGATTTTCATTGTATATACCAGTGTGAATAAAAAAAATAAGGACTCCATAACCCAATGGAAATTTTGCATACTAGCAAATAGCTGTGTAGAAGGAACTGGTCTACAGGTTCTTGAAGCCTCACGAGGAGGACTTCATCCCGCAGCAAGAGCCAGATGTTAGGTCATGCTTTTGTATTCCATTGTTTTTTATACTTTTATTCATATTTTGAATCTTGCTTTTACTTTTTGTTTCTAGAAAATGTTGTTGATAGGGATAATGTTAATTTTACCCTTTAACTCTCATAATGTTTGATTTCTTAGCTTATTTTTACAAGTTTTGCTTTGATTTTATAATTGAGGGGCTTATATAAGGCATATATGGATTTAAAAAGTCTAAAAATAACATAAAAGTTAAATTAAGACTCCTAAACCAATTTCAAACTCTTATCATTAGCTTAATATTGTGAAATCATTAATTTGGACTTTCTTGTAGCACAAGACAAAAACAGATGCACAAGAGCGCTACACGAAAATCGCACGAGTCAAAATCATCATTTTTTTGGTCCAATTTCTTTGGGATTCTCACACCTGAGGTGTCAACCACATTGTATGATGGTTTTGATGCGTGTCTTCTGTAGCTTAATCACTAAGGCAGGTGGAATATGTTAGGATATTTAGACACTTAGGAGTTAGTTAAGATCAACTTGTGTAATATATCCGTTAGGTAAAAGTGTGTTTCTTTAGTATGCATTAGTATGCATTTGTAAATATTCTAATCCGACGGTCATGATATGTTCTAGACATAGAGTGATCTGACGATTCAACTTCTCTTAGATCATACCTACCATTGATCCGTGGCTTAACACCTGATTGGTCTATGATCTCTATTTAAAGAGCATAGAGGGTCCTTGGCTAGTTGATCGATTATGAGAAGCTCATGTAACTTTCTTTCTTTTGCATAATAAATTGCTCCGAAGTAGCTATTTGGCCAGGGCCGTGGACTGTTTCCCTCTTGAGGGTTTTAACCACGTGACAAACATTGGTGTATTGATCTGTGATTTGTTTGTGTGAAGCAGATATTCTTGGTGTTTGGTCCTTTGGGAGTACCCTGTATACCCTAACATGGTATCAGAGCTTTTATGAAGAGCCGCTTTCGGTTTTGATCAAGATCTGGAACCGGTGTTGCCGAAACTTTGAAAGGGTTTATGGTTTTTGGATTTTCTGTGCATTTGTGGCCTATGGGAGCTGTTCCATTGCATCCGGAGCACCGTTTCCATTTGGAAACAGTTTTCGTTTCACCGAAAACCGTTTCCGTTTGCTCCAGAAACACCCATTTCGGCAAATCTGAAGGTATAATGTTACAGTGACGGTTTTGTTTTTTTAAATCTCTCATATTTTATCAGTTTATTATCAGATCTTTTTTGTTTTAGTCTCAAACTATTGTTT
>LPNX010181055.1:733889-756325 GCA_001517045.1 Pseudotsuga menziesii | reverse complement strand
TCGAGGGTTTTAACCACGTGACAAACATTGGTGTATTGATCTGTGATCTGTTTGTGTGAAGCGGCTATTCTTGGTGTTCGGTCCTTTGGGAGTACCCTGTATACCCTAACAGAATATTATCATAGGGAAAAATTGTGGTAGTCATTTGCAGAAGCTGATATAATAATGATATGCAGAGTATAATGGAACAAATATGGATGGAATGATGTTTTTATTTGAATTGCACGAAGAGTAATTGAATATTGTGGCGAGAAATCATTGCTTGATAATCAAGATTTTGAAACTGAGGGAGAATTAGGGCTTGCAGGAGTGGCTAGCTAGAGTGGTATAAGTGGTCAGAGAAAGGTGGAGCATGCAATTCGACACCTGACAATTGAAATAACCATTTTCCAGTATTCGAATTAGTCATCTTAATAGGTAGTCTGCATGCCATTACCAGGGTTTTTTAATTTGTGGTTTTTTCTGAAGAAATGACTAATGACATATTCGAAGGCAGAATAGTAGTTTTAGACCTAATCCATGTTAAATGATGAATTATTAACCAATACATTTAAAGTATTCATCATTTAAATAGAGGAATTCAGAGGAGATCCTTTTGAAGGTCCCTATAATGTATTCTAGGCCAGTTTGTTAAGTTTTGAAGACAGTCAGACTGTGGTGTATTGACAGACGCTGTTTAACCATAATAAATATGAAAAAGAGTGGAAAACCCAACACGGCAGAACCCTCAGACTTAAGCTGGGTAAAGAATTTTCCAGATTGTGCATAGTTGTTTGCAGATGCAGGATGCTTAATGTTCTTCGAAAGGATTGAAGGTCATCATTTAGAGGTGTCATACAAATTTGCTCAATGTTTAGACAAAGATATAGTGTCTTTTGACACCTTGAAGTTCAAATTAACTAGAGAGTTAATAGCTGAAGCAACAGGGATTTTGGATGAAGGAGGGTTCTGGTTCAAAAAGGTTCCTTTCACCTTTAATGCTCAAAGATACTTGCTTCCTGGTGTAGTTGCAAACTGGGGAAAAGGTGTTCCAATTCAAATTTTTAAACCTAAGTGGATTGAGCCTATTAAAGTCTTGCAGAGCTATGTCACATGTGAGGGTACATTTTTTTTTGTTTTCAAATATCACTTTAGGTTCCTCTAGCATCTTAGTAATGAGTCTAAAATGAATTTACCTTTCTTCTTTTTGAAAATCTTACAAAAGATGTCATGTAGGGTGAGGGAGCACCAAGATCATACAAATCAATCTGTTTTTCACCATGGACTCATTAAGCTCATCATAAGTACTGTATTGTAGAGAAGGGTGAATACTTGGGAGCATTTCATTTTTTGGTCAGGTTTCAAGACTGATCAGGAGGAACAATCTCAGAGAAGACAAGTAGATAAAGGTCAAACTCTGATTAAGAATCTTAGAAAAAAGGTAACAGTCAAGGGTGAAGAAAATGATAAACCAAAAGAAACTTCAAAACAGGAAAATAAAAACTTTTAATTTGAGCAGCGAGTTAATGATGAGGATAGCAAGATTTTACAGTCATAAATTAAAGAAGCTGAGCCTGTTGTAGATGTTTTACTTGCAAAATCAATTCAAAATGTAAAAGAGGATATTGAGGAGAAAAAGCAAAGCCCTATTATAGTACTATCAGAGGAGGATGAAAAATACCTATTTGATGAGGCTAGAATTCCTGTTACTAATGAAGCTAGGGTTTGTGTTGAGCAAGAAGTTCACACTCATTGTGATGAGGAAACAATGTCAAGAAGGAAAAAAATGAAGCTTGTTGAATTTTCCTCAATAACTCATCAGGGAAAGGATCTGAAGATGTTGGGAGAGGTTGTAGCAGTCTGGAGACCTAAAACAAGGCTGAAGAACAAACTTAGATTAAACATGAAAAATCTACTGAATCCCAAATTGGTTAAAGAAAAGGTTACAGTGATAGAGGATTCATCATTTGAAGAAAAATTGCATGATAGTGAAGATGGAAATAAAGGTTAAAAACCAATAGAATCAAAAGGAAAATATGTCATGACTGATACCAATATCTCTGATATATTTCTGGAGATTCGAAATCAAATGTTTCAACAACAGCAACAATGTGAGGTAAAAAGTTCCTGTTTAGAGAAGAAGGAGATGGTTAAAGAAGAAGTTCCCTACAATGCTGAAAATGAATAACATCCAAAGTTTCCTGTGACCTCCACAGAACTTATGAATGAAGATGAAGAAATCTATAAAAGATTGAAAATCCCATGGACACCAGAAGGGATGCAAACAATAGCAAGAGACAAATGTATTGATTCTGAAAAAGAAAATCTACAAAGAAGCATTAAGAAATACAAGTATCAGATTGAATATATGCATGAAGTTAATGATGGGCTAGTTACTGCAAACAAGAGACTTATTGAAGATTTGGAGGAAGTTAACAGTCATTACCAGGAGTTGATTACAGTTTCCGGAGAAGCACTTAAAAGGAGAAGGCAAACAGAAAGTCATTTCATAGAGTTAAAGCAAACCATCCAGAACCTGCAACAACATAATGAAGAGCTAACAAGGAGTATTGCAAACATGGAGACAAACCAATTGAAGGCGAGAAGGAAAGCTCAAGCCTTGGAAGGAATTGCTTTACTAGCTGAAGCAGCTAAAGATTTGTAAAGTTAGTCAAGAAAATCAGTTATTAGTTAAGTTTGAAAAGTTATTTTATTTTTGTAAGGATGATTTAGATTGAACTATTCGATAGGTTTCTTAAAATAGTTAGGGTTTAGTTATTCAATTGATTTTGAAGAATAGGATAAATGTAAGTCTGAAAGAAGACAAATGGTTCAATTTTTTGCTGACAAGGGGAGGCTATCAGGCTTTGTTTATGAGCTAAGTAAAAACTCTTATGTTTTTTTTTAATATTGAACTATGAAATATATGCACTATATGCCCTTCAAATTATTGACTGGTTTCATTGATAATTTGTGTTAATTACTCAGCTGGTATATTAATTTCTTTTTCAATGTTTTTATGCTTGGAATGCTTGCTAACTGTGGGTGAAATTCAGTATTGTGTTTTGTGTTGGATTATGGTTTATGTGTTATACATCTCAGTCATTCAAATGCTCATGATTTAGTGTTTACTTCTGTTTTATGAATGTTTTCCCTCTTTCCTTCAAACTGCCCAACCAAAAACCTTGAAAACCCTAAAAACCCTATTTTACTTTATTGTGATTATTGAGATTGTGTTGGCTTGTTCTCTTGTAGTCTGGGAACAATTTATGGCACTAACACTTTCCTTTACCTTTTATTGATCAAGTGTTAGATACCCTGTCAAGTAAACAGTATTTTTCCTTTCTTGACGGATATATTGGTTACAACCATATTTTAATAGCACTAGAAGATCAAGGCAAGACCACTTTTACATGCCCTTCGGGAACATACGCTTATTGAGTTTTTGCATTTGGCCTATGTTTTACACCTACCACTTTTCAGTGAGCAATATTAGGAATATTTTCTGATCTTATACATGACTGTGTGGAGGTATACATGGATGATTTTACAGCCTATGGTAACACTTTTCAAGAAGCCCTTGAAAACCTCGAGAAGGTCTTGATCCGATGTCAAGAAACAAATTTATCCCTCAGTCATGAAAAATGTAAAATGTTACTGATAGAAGGTATAGTTTTAGGACACCATGTTTTCTCCCAAGGAATTAAGGTATATCTTGTGAAGATCGATGAAATTGTTTTCCTTCCCTATCCCAAAACTCAGAAAGAGGTAAGAATATTTCTTGGTCATGCAGGCTATTACTGCCACTTTATTGAAAATTTCACTAAGATAGATGCACCAATGTTTAAGTTGCTTACAAAGGATTTAGAATTCCAATGGACAGAATCTTGTCAAAATGATTTTGAAATTATAAAAGCTAAAATATCGGTGGCTCCAATACTCAGGGGTCCCAATTGGTCCCTTCCTTTTCATATATCCACCGATGCCTCTGATACGGCCATAGGAGGAGTCCTTGGCCAAAAAGAGGGACACGCACCTTATGCCATTTATTTTATTAGCAAGAATTTGATTCCCGCCGAGCTTAATTACACTGTTACTGAAAAATAATTTTTGGTAGTAATTTATTCTATTAATAAATTTTACCATTACATTACAGGTTACGATTTTTTTGTGCATATCGATCACTCTGCCATTAGATTTATAATGAGTAAACCAATTACCAATGGTAGAGTGACCCGGTGGCTTCTTCTATTACAATAATTTAACATTACCGTCATTGACTGACCTGATAAAGAAAATCTAGTATCATATTTCATTTTCCGTATTCAACATGAAGACGTCACTAAACCAATTGATGACACTTTTCCTGACGAATATCTATTTGTTGTATCTGTTCAAACCCCTTTTCCCCACATGAGAAGCGTTCTATTATAGTTCAGAGTTCCAATTATTCTTGGGTTGATAATGATCTCTTCCGCACTGGTCTAGATCTTATTATTCGACGATGCCTACAAGAGGATGAAATGATAGACATCCTCCATGCCTGCCATGATAGACCATGTGGAGGACATTTTTTTGATAAGAGTACGACATACAAAGTATTACATTCTGGTTATTATTGGCTAAGAATTTTTAAGGATGCTACCAAATATGTCAAAGGATGTGATAGTTTCCAAAGAATGGGTAGACCTATTTCATCTGATCAAATGCCCCTACAACCCCAAGTCATGATTGAACCCTTTGAGAAATGGGATCTTGATTTTGTAGGACCAATTTCTCCCATGTCTCGTAAAAATAAATATATCCTAGTTTGCACAGACTATGCCACCAAATGGGTAGAATCTAAAGCTTTGTTTAGAGCTACAGAGAAATCAGTGGTAGAATTTATATATGAAGAAATATTCACTCGGTTTGGTGTACCTAGAAAATTTGTCACAGATCAAGGTAGTCAATTTACTTCTAAATTATGAAAGAACTTACTACGAAATATGGCATCCGACATTGTAAATATTCACCTTATCACCCTCAGACTAATGGTCAGGTAGAATCAACCAATACAGTATTAGAAGCCATTTTAACCAAAACCATTCACTTACATCATAAGGATTGGGAAGATATACTCCTAGAGGCTTTATGGGCCTATAGGATAGCATGGAGAAACACTACCGAAAATACCCCTATGAGTTAGTGTATGGCAAACAAGTCCTTTTACCTATTGAATTTTAAGTTAAAACCTTTTGTATGGCAGCACAATTAGGCATGAATTTGGATGAAGCACAGAAACAACGAATATTACAAGTTAATGAGTTAGACGAGATCAGACAAGATGCACTCCAAAGAACCATGCTAATACAGAATCAACTAAAGCCATGGCATGATAAATTTATTAAGGAAAAGCAATTTAATACTGGAGATTGGGAACTACTATTCAACTCATGGTTTACAAATTTCAAAGGAAAGTTAAGTACCTGTTGGATGGGCCCATATGAAGTAGTTACAACTTTTGACAATGGATTAGTAAAAATAAAAAAAAAATGATGGCTCGCAAATTTCCTTTGTAGTAAATGGACATAGACTCAGACTTTATCACCAACCGATATCTAAACAAAATTTTATACATAATGTTTTGCATCAGAATGAAATGGAATTAGTTGAAGGGGAAGCTATTCCTCCTCCTCCTTATCTTTAAAAAGTATTTTGGGTTATCATCACTTGTATATATGTAAATATGCGTGTTCTTTGAATAAATAAAAGTCATTTCTAATAGATTGTTTACAAGGGACTCTTTTTCTTTTTATTATATATGCCTTCATGAATAAATTGAATCATCTAACAAGTGGTTTTGCAGTTTGATTACAAGTATTCTATCTCTATAAGAAGCTCATGGAGTATTACTTGGAAAAAGGAAGTATGTTAAAACACTCATCAGGTATCTTAACCTTTCTTGGGGTACTTTTGAAATTTGCAGCTTATAGTGAAAATTAAAAAAATTACAATCCTTTGTATATCATTCTTAAGTAGCTCTTCTATGATTCATATGGTTTTTGGTATTTTGATTTAGACATGTATATTTCCGATTTTCTCTTTTGAACAGTTGCTTGACAGACCTACCTTTGTTATCATATTTTTCACTCTCATCTTACACCTATGGATTACTAGTTTATCTTATGCTTGTTATCAAAACTTGTCTCTCATGTTTTTTGGTGATAATTAGAGAGTAAGTGGATTTTTTTTCTGTGGGGAACATTACTTTTCTTTTATGAAGAAGAAGGACTGTAAGGTTAAAGAACAACTTTAAGTTATTCTCTTTTGGCATGGTCTATGATTAAGGACATTATGAAATTACTTATAAGTTTATTTTACAAAAATTGAATTATGTGTTTAGCAGGACTTAACACGCTCTAGTACCAATAGACTTCTATATATTTAATATCATTATACAAGGCAAACCCACCGAGGTAATGAACAGGACTACTGGAAGTAGGTCAATGCTATGTAAAAACTTAAAACATGAAAGCTTGATAAATGCAAGTTAACCTGTAGGAGTACTGAATAGGCTCACTGGCAGTGAGACTATGCTTGCATGGCACCAAGGTAAACCCATCGAGTTACTAAATAGGCCTGCTGGCAGCGGGGCAATACCTGGTAAAAGAGATCTGCTTAATGCACTACTATGCACATAGTTCGTAAAACAATGATAATATAAATAAAATTTTTTAGAATTTATGAATAAACATGTCACAGCCAATTATTTAACACGTCGTTTGAGAATGGTTGTAAGTTGGGCTTGACCCTGGCCATCTAATTCAACAATTACCTAGGATGTTATTATCCTAGAAATGGGACCCATAGCTATAAATCTCACATACTCCGGGGTAAACTTAAATATTTTCTGATGACAGGATATCTTTAAAATAAGGCATAGATGACTAGCTTTTCCTAAGGAATTCTTTTGGTTATATTATTATCATTCAAGTGGTCTTTCTAAGCACTATTATATTTTTCATAAATATACATATCTGAATCATTTCCATTTACTAATTAGTTTTTATTTTTCTTACAAAATAATAAACAACATGATAGAACTCTTTAATTTTATTTTTTGGAACAATCAATTCTTCTCTCTTCTATGGCTTGAGGACACGCCATATCTTTTGTTTGGGGGAAAGGATTGGAAAAAATTAGACTGTTTTTATTTTTCATTATTTTTGATAGATCTATTTATCTCTGACAAATGATAAGTGTTTTCAGGATAATATAAGTAGTGGAACTTGGTTATAGCATGAAGCATATTTTTACAGCAAAAACAATATGGAGAACTATATGAAGGATCGAATGAAGGTCCAAATGAAATACCAAATGATGATCTGAATAAAACATTGTGATCTTATAGCACTTATGATTAACATTTTCTAATCAATTTTTTTTTTTTTGGCAAATAATTTTTACCTTCATGTGGATGCTTTGACCTTAGAAATTTTTCTTATTGTTTCATTATTGACAACCTTATCCTCTTACCCAATCATGCATGTAAAGTAATCAAATGACCAATTTTCTTGTGGATCAATCTTATCATAAATGTGATTTATACCTTTCGTGTCATATGTTCAACCTATCCAAAGTTTTACTTTGGACATGGTTGAATTAATTTTAAACCTTATGAACTTACTCATCTATGTACATGCCTGTTGCTGGCTCACGTCTAAAAATTCTCTATTACAATGTGATTTGTTATCTTTCTTTTTGCTTAGTGGGAACTGGCATTTCTCCGATTTGGGGGAATGTTGATCCTAGATTTGTTATCAATTTTGGCAGTTAAATTACTCATTCAAACATATGTTTTATTATATTTTTTGCCTATTTTATGTCACGCATATCACTATTCATCCCAGGTATGAATGTATTTAACGTTTATATAAAATCCATTTATTATTGTCATTTTATGATATTATTAATTAAAATTGAAATTGTTGAAACACATTTGATATATTAATTGATTTGTATATTTGTTTGTAGGTTATATAATCTTTTTGGATGAATTAACAACAAGCACGCATTCATCTAGCCATGCGCACAGCACGTCCAACTCATCATCCAGCTCGTTGTGCGATATTTGTTGGTAGGTTTCCAAGCATTTAAATGTTGTTACTGCAGAACATAGTTTTTAAGCGCACCAGCAAACAGATCTCTAACCATATCCAGGTCATGGTCCAGCTCATTGTGCAGCTTTCCGTCTAGATCGCTAACCAGAGTGTGTGCTGTTGATAACTGATTCCAGGCATTAAAACATTGAAACAGTTCTGCAAACGACCTATTGTCCATGCATCTAGGTAATGAAACTCACATTATAGATGATCTGTCAGCTTGCATCCTCCTTTCTCGACACCTCACCAATAGTCCACACGTTGGGTTGATATATTAGCCTTGATTCTAGAAGAATCACCTCCATGTGTTCTCCTCTATCCAACACCACACCACCGGATACTCTAAAGAAGGAGTCGTGCGCCACATCTAAGAACCATTTGCAATAAAGAGGGAGCATGTGTGTTACACTATCCAATGAAGAGAGCCGATGCACGCTGAAGGAGGAAGATCCTATGTGTTGGAATTAGATTAGTTAAACTTCTTTATGGATTGACTAAATTTAGAGAGTAGTCAACCACTAAAGGGTCGAATTGCTCATCCCTATAAATATTGTATATAAACACCTCCTTGTGCAGACTTAAAGAGTTGATAATTTCATTTGTTAGACAATCGTTTTTGAAGAGAAGAATTATGTATTGTTGTTCCATCATTTTAATAGAGAGTCGTATGCTTTGTTGTTTATGATTGCGTGTGAGTAAGCGCTAGCTAGGAAACACCCTAGATTGCTGAGAGGGCCCCTCATCAACCAGAGGTTCATTCTTTCTGTGTAATTTCATTTTCTTCTTTCTGTTATAGCTAGTTTCATTTATTTTCATTAGATTACTGATTTTTTCTATAATGCAATTTTATTTATGGAGTTAAATAGTTAACTGTGCGCATAATTTGCTTTCATATTTGTTTTCATCCATTTCATTTCCTGTTTATTGTTCAGTTTATTTTCAGGAAGATAGAATAGATTGCTTTTAAATAGACTCAGCTTTGTTTATTTATTTCTGTTATAAGTTATGCAGTTTGAATTTCAATTTCTTTATTAACATGCAATGATTTCTTTATATTCATGAATTTGTTTAAGTTTATTTCACTATCAAATTTTCTTAATAAGTATGTTTACTTATTTCCTTTATGCATTAGATTTACATCTGCACAAATTCAACTAAAGATTAGATCATTTAGGTTAATTTTTGTCATTTTAACTGTGCAGCCTGTCATTCGAACAACTTGTTTAAACTGTCATTCAGTCACCCCTTTCAGACCTACAGTTCAGTCTGTCATTCAACCCATAGTTTCATTTTTAGTGTTTTAATGTGTTTTGAAATTGTTTTAAGTTCTATTTCTTTAGTATTTGAAGTATGCCTCGATTGAGATAGTTAGATGATAATTCCATTTAACATTAAAGTTAAAATTGGATTGTTTTAGGTTATTTATTAAAAGTTACCTTACTTCTTTTCATCTTGAATATGTGTTAAGTTATTTTATGTTTTGTTTCTTGAGTTTGTTTTTTATTTCTCTTTACTGATGTATTGTTTTGTGTTCATGCCTTTGGATTGATTTATCCGTTTACATGTAAAAATTCAGTATTATATGTGTTATCATTAGTATGTTTTCAGGTTGTTCCTTTTACATTGTGTGATTACTAAAAGAGACTTGTAGGATAGAATTCAAAGATATCCCTATTAAGTTTTCTACTTGTTTCTTTTTATTTAATTTTATTTAATTTTTCTATTTTCTTATTTTATTAAGTTTTCTACTTGCTTAATAGCTAGGTATTCCTTGCATTTTAGTTTCTTATTTGAAAAGTTAGTTGTTGATAGTATCATTTTCAGTTTAAAGTTATTTACTTATAAAATAAATTGTCAATTATTTAGTTTAATATTTTTTTCCGGTTTAATTACTTTAATAATTGAATTCTTAGGAGTTTGACTCAGTTTTTCATTTTAAAATATCTTTCAATCTTTTGTTTGTTAAAATATTTCCACGACACCATAGGAACCCCTCTACATTTGCATATATTTTGTGTCAACTCTAAGACTACCAACCTCGATCGATAATTAAATATTAGGTGAATTAATCTAGACATTATAACACCCAAACAATTGGATTGTGTTTTCCTGGCAGATTCCCTTTGTGCTTCCTTTGGCAATTACAGAACCTGGCACCACTCTAGTGGGGTATCAGACCATCGCGCCATTATACTACAGTTAGACTTTGATAAAACTCACATTGTTGAAATATTGTAACTTCGAAGAATATTCTATATGTATCTTTTTGTGGTCCCCGATGATCCTACCGGGAGAACCACTTGTATTACATTGTACCCCGATGCTCCTAATTGGAAGAACTAATAAGAGTCATGAGGTAGTCCCCTCTAATTGTAAAGGTGGGTCATCAGCACCCCAGTGTGGTTACTTGAGCCTACATGTGTAACTCGAGCCTACATGATTTAACTCGAGCCTACATGTCAAATGAGTTAACTTAAGTGAACGGATGAATATAAATAGAGGTGTAGTGCTCCTCATTTGAGACACACACTCTCACTTGTGTAGCGCATTAGTGGAGAAGAGAAGTAGCTGGAGAAGGAGGAGGATCAGGATTTGATCTCCTTGCTGGTTTTATCTTTTATATTTTTGGGGCATCTATATTGAGGAAGCTTTTGTTGGGTTTTTCCCTTTAGGGTTTTCCCAGGATAAATCTTTGTGTTCCTCTTTATGGTTGTGCTTGTCTATCTTTTAGTGATCCTGTTTATATGCTTTTGTCATGAAAATGAAATGAAATACTGATGTCTTAGCTAAGCATATGAAAATTTAACATGATATCAGAGCTAACCTGAGAAGAAGACATTGTGCAGCTGCAGAAGCTAGGGCTTCTTACTTTTTGGTTCTCTCTCCACAATCCATAAGTAAAAGTATGCTAGGATGACTCTACATTGAAGGGCACATCTTTCTGTCGAAGCGGAATTCGATTCCAAGCATTTTCAATTTTCGATGTGGAAATTAGGGCTTTCTACAGAACAAGAATTTTTGAGTGAGACCAGCATAGGATTGTTCTCCTCATGAAAACCGAAGTTTAGAGACCTATATCAAGAAATTTGGTTGGGTGATACTCTGGGAAATTCAAACCCTAGTTTGACCCCAAGCTAGAAAAACCCTAAATACTGAAACTGCTACGTTTTGGTACATTCGATCTATTCCAAGATTGGCGAAGGATCAGGAGCTGAAAATTATAGGGGCTGAAGATAAAATCCTGATGAACACTGTGTCCAAAATAATCCTCATATTCGTTGTATTCTAGGAGCTATGTTCTCTCCAAGTTAGGGTGTTAGCCTCTTCCAGAATTCATCCCTAAATAGGACACCTGGGGAGAATTGCAATATCTTGGGGTACAGAGGTCCAAATGGAATTATTGAAGATGTTACAGAAAGGGAATGGACTTTAATTTCAGTGTTCTGAATATCAGACTCAGAAGATGAACCAATGACATGTGGCATGTCGTACAACTTCACTATTATGAACAGTCCTGTAACAGGTCACCTTGGGAAAAGGATCATAAATCCCAAATGGTGAAACCAATTCTGATGAAACCTACAGTGTTGGATCGGTGACATGCGAGGTTATCGCAATACAAAATTTCAGACACAGAGGAGCAGAAATTTCAGATATATCATAGAAACAGTAACAGGCATTTCTGCAGAAGAAATTGGAAAATTAGGGCTTCCAGTTCCGGGAGCTTCCCTCCACTATTTTCAGAAATGGAGTACATTGGATAGCTCCATTTGAAGAAATATATCTGTCTATCCAATCAGATCTAAAATATTCCAAGTTTTGAAATTAGGGTTTCTGTGACAAACCCTAGATCAACCAGCTCCGGAACTAGGATGGACACCTCAAATCGGTAAGATCTAATCCTTTTCTATGTTCATTTGAGGTTATCATTTCAAAGTGATCTATCACATCAACTTGATGATAATCTTGGTGAAGTTGACAACTTCCAAGCCTAGAAGTATATGATCTCTTTGAAGAAAATGGATTGGACACCTACATGAGCATAGAGGTTCCAGTTTCATAGGGAGATGAGGCTAGAAGCCTTTCATAAGAAGAACTTGGTCAAATCCCAGAAGATCATTGATGATTCAGTCACGAATCAACTTGTACTACAAGTTTCTTCCCTAAAGACATCGATGAGGTTTGATTCCTTGACCAAGCTATTTGAAGGGAAGAACATAGATCGGAATATGACCTTAAGAAACTAGCTGAAGAATGTGAAGATCCAGAATGCATAAACCATGCAGTCATAAGGATCTCTCAAATCAAAGAACAACTTCAAGCGAGGAAAGAAGAAGCGAAGAATGCAGAAGTGGTGATGGCCACCTTGAATGGCCTCCCAGGATCATGGAATTCATTCATTCAAGGAATGTGTTCTAGAAGGAAGTGATTACTTTCAGCAGACTTTGGGAAGAAGAAGAAGCTCGTCTCTAAAGATCAAGCTCTCATCTTCCAAAGAAGATTCCTCAATCAATGAGGAATATGAAGATCTCAACTCTTGAAGAACCTCTTATCCACCTCAGCATTTGGATAAGAAATGATGCTATCATGAATGAAGAAGACGATGAAGCTGAAGACTCAAGAAGGAGTATACCCATGAAACAAATAAAGATAAGTATTCAATTGTCATTTCATGATATTGTTTTGTTATACATTTGATTATATTCAGTTGATGTGTTATGCATGATATATTGTTTGCATTAATGACTGCATACTACGAATATGCATGTGATGGGTAAGTAGCTCATGGTGCTATACAACTCTCCATTGCTACTTATCAAACCTATTTGCTGACATATTGGATTAGTGCACAATCTCAATAATGTCATGGTGGAGATAGAAGGCATCTAGAAATTTTATGTGAGATATGGATGAATGTTGTATTGAATAAACAGTTGCAAGATGCATAAGAATTTGTCGTTATGCATATGTTTTATGAAATAGTTCTAACCATGCAACTGGTGCATTTGAATTGTAGGAAAGGTCATGAACAACCTCCTACAAGAAAAGAAGAATGAGACTTGTTTCAAAGAACAAGTGATGACAATTCAAGATTCACTCCAATAAACATGAATCTGAAGCTCCCAGGGTCCGAGACACCATGACGAAAGAAAGAGCTTCAGAGAGTGGTATATCCACCTTGAAGGATGAAGACCACCATGGGTACAAGAGATAACTCAAGATGAAGAAAAGAATGCTATGAAAGAAGCTATGATCAAAGAATAACAGTTGATCATGGGGAATGATGTATATGATATGATGGAACAAGTGTACAAAGCAAGGCTTGTGATTCTCCCCAGAAAGAATAGACTATGACATGACATACTCTATTGACTAGTATATATCAAGCATAGAACCACCTGTACAGAATGAAGAGGGAAGATGATAATCCACTTCAGGGGGAGTGACTACAGAAAATTATATCTGAGTTCGACATGGTACGACATGATGGATAGCTTTGTGATGGATCAAGACTTTAACAAGAGTAAAGTGGGTTCCAACCTTCAAGGTTGAATGCAGAAGACTAGGATATGTTGATGACCTGAGAAGACAAACTCATAGAAGATGTTATAATACTAGAATGAGGTTTGGGATATAGTACTCAAACCAGAAAGCAAGAATGTGGTATCTTCCAAATGGAGTTGCAAGATAATATATGTTGCTGATAGAATTAAGGTAAGAGTTGTGGCTAGAGGTTTCTATCAGAAAGAGGGAATTAATTCTGAAGAGACACTTACTCCGGGAAGCAAGGTACACTTCCTTCAAAACTATCATGGTAGTTTCTTCCATGATGAAGTAAAGACAAGCCTTCCTTAATGGTATGATTGAGGAAGAGTTTTACACCGAATAGTCATGAGGATTTGAAGTTGAAGATAGAAGGAATCAAGTATGCAAGTTGAAGAAGGCCTTCTATGGCCTGAAGCAATCTCCCAGAGCTTGGTATGGAAGAATAGATAGTTTCCTGATGAGCATGGGATTTGCCAAGAGTAAAGTTGATCCTAACCTTTCCTACAAGGTTGTAGAAGATGTACCTGTCATTCTATTACTATATGTGGATGACTTATTCTTGACAGGGAATGAGAAACAGATCATGGAAAGAAAGAAGAAACTAGCAGAAGAATTTGAGATGAAAGACCTTGGGTTAATGCATTATTTCCTAGGTCTGGAAGTATGGCAAAGTTCAGAAGGAATATTTCTCAACCAGGGAAAGTATGTGGTAGAGATATTGAAGAGATTCAATATGTTGAAATGCAAAGTCATGGCCACACCCATGGACTCCAACCTGAAGCTGTTAGCTGATGACTCACTAGAGATAGTGGATGTGACTCACTACAGACAGATCATTGGGTCATTGATGTACTTAACAAATACCAGACCAGACATTTGTTTTGATGTGAGCACCTTAAGTCAATATCTTGTTCAAACCAAGACGGGTTCACCTAGTAGCTGCAAAACATGTGATGAGATATATGAAAGGGACTATAGAATTTGGTCTATACTATGATGGTAGCCATGCGTATAGATTGTATGGCTACACAGATGCAGATTGGGCTAGAAGTATCTTAGATAGGAAAAGCACATCAGGTATATGATTTTGTTTGAGGTCTGCTATGAGTTCATGGTTTAGCAGGAAACAGTCCAGTGTTTCTCTTAGCACGATTGAAGCAGAATACATAGCAAATTGCTCTACTAAGTTGTGAAGCCATATGGCTTTAGAAGCTCATATCAGGTCTCTTTGACCTGAAGATGGACACAACAATGATTCTATGTGATAACCACAGTTGTGATGACAAATAACCCTTTGTTCCGACGTAACATAACACGTAGAAATCCAGTATTTCTACATATAAGATAAGATGAAGATGATGATACTGTAGATGCAGATGATGGTGATTTAGTATTTCTATACTGAATATAAAGATGATGATGTTTCAGTATTTCCATACTGAAGATATAGACGATGATGATTTCAGTATTCCCATACTGAAGATATAGATGATATTTCAGTATTTAGATACTGTAGATATAGATGATGGTGATTTTGTATTTCTATACTAAATATAGAGATGATGATGCTTTCAGTATTTCTATACTGAAGATATAGATGATGATTCTTTTAGTATTCGCATACTGGAGATACAGATGGTGATAGATCAGTATTCAGATACTGAAGATGTAGATGATGGTTTGGATGATGATGTACTGACGAAGCCTCTGCCTCAAGTAGAGTTCGAACACTTTCAAGTCAAGCTTGGTGTTGTTCAAAAATGCCTTCCTCGAAAGGGGGAGTAGTGATGTTGCAGTGGGATTGTATCATCCCTGGGCATTTTCCCTAAAGTGATCCAGAGACCTCAGTCCTCGAGAATGAAGAGGGATTGTATCATCCCGGGACATCTATCCATAATAGATCCGGTGACCTTAGTCCTCAAGAACGTGGTGGGATTGTATCATCCCTGGGCACTTGCCCTAAAGTGATCCGGAGACCTCGGTCTTCGAGAATGAAGAGGGATTGTATCATCTTGGGACATATGTCCATAATAGATCCAGAGACCTCAGCCTTCGAGAATGAAGACGGATTGCATCATCCTTGGACATAAGTCCTAAAGTGATAGGGAGTGATTATCCTGTAATTGTATCCGGTGACTTCCGTCGTTAAGAATGTGGTAGGATTGCATCATCCTTGGACTCAAGTCCTAAAGTGATAGGGAGTGATTATCCTGTAATTGTATCCGGTGACTTTGGTCATCGAGAATGTGGTAGGATTGCATCATCCTTGGACTCAAGTCCTAAAGTGATAGGGAGTGATTATCCCGTTATTGTATCCGATGACTGCGCTTGTCGAGAATGTGGTAGGATTGCATCATCCTTGGACTCAAGTCCTAAAGTGATAGGGAGTGATTATCCTGTAATTGTATCTGGTGACTTCGGTCGTTGAGGATGTGGTAGGATTGCATCATCCTTGGACTTATTCCTAAAGTGATAGGGACTGACTCTCCCGTAATCAATCCGGTAACTTCGGTTGTCGAGAATGTGGTGGGATTGTATCATCCCTGGACTTTAAGTCCAAAAATGATCCAAATACTTTCTATCTTTGAGTTGTGGATTGCAAGTTGTTGCTGATGATGACGTATTGATCGAAAGATCAGAGTATGATGATGATGACGTACTGATCTAAACATCAGAGTATGATGATGACGCACTATGATTATGATGTTTCTGATCGAAAGATTAGAGTATGATGATGATGTTTCTGATCGAAAGATCAGAGTATGATGATGATGTTTCTATGTTGATGATGTTTCTGATCGAAATATCAGAGTATGATGATGATGTTTCCGATTGAAAGATCAGAATGTGATGATGATTATGATCGACAGATCAGAATATGATGATGATGATGTTGCTGCTGATCAAAAGGGCAAAGTGTTGTTGATGATATTGCTGATCGAGAGATCAAAGTACTGAAGATGTTGCTTCTGATTGAAAAGTTAAAAAAAATGTTGAAGATGTTGCTGATCGAAAGGACAAAATGCTGAAGATGTTGTTGCTGATGGAAAAGTCAAAGTGCTGAAGATGTTGCTGAGTGAAAGGTCAAAATGCTGAATATGTTGTTGCTGGTCTAACAGTCAAAGTGCTGAAGATGTTGCTGATCAAAAGGTCCAAGTGCTGAAGATGTTGTTGCTAATTGAAAGATCAAAATGCTGAAGATGTTGCTAATCAAAGACTGAAGATGTTGCTGATGATGAAGACTGTAGATTGAAGATGAAGACTACATGATGTTGAAAAGATTCCAATGATTTATAGATGTGTTACCCTACTGATGTTGATGATGTCCCCTATCTCTACTCTTGTTGTTGTTGCTGTAGAATACCCTTCTCATTAAGGGGGAGTGTTGAAATATTGTAACTTTGAAGAATATTCTATATGTATCTTTTTGTGGTCCCCGATGATCCTACCGGGAGAACCACTTGTATTACATTGTACCCTGATGCTCCTAATAGGAAGAACTAATAATAGTCATGAGGTAGTTCCCTCTAATTGTAAAGGTGGGTCATCAGCACCCCGGTGTGGTTACTTGAGCCTACATGTGTAACTCGAGCCTACATGATTTAACTCGAGCCTACATGTCAAATGAGTTAACTTAAGTGAACGGATGAATATAAATAGAGGTGTAGTGCTCCTCATTTGAGACACACACTCTCACTTGTGTAGCGCATTAGTGGAGAAGAGAAGTAGCTGAAGAAGGAGGAGGATCAGGGTTTGATCTCCTTGCTGGTTTTATCTTTTATATTTTTGGGGCATCTATTTTGAGGAAGCTTTTGCTCGGTTTTTCCCTTTAGGGTTTTCCCAGAATAAATCTTTGTGTTCCTTTTTATGGTTGTGCTTGTCTATCTTTCAGTGATCCTGTTTATATGCTTTTTTCATGAAAATGAAATGAAATACTGATGTCTTAGCTAAGCATATGAAAATTTAACACATATCACTTACCCTTTTAAGTTTAACCCTACATGGTTGAAGGAGGAAGAGTGTGATGTTTTGATCATAAATGAATGGAAACGCCTAACAGACTTAGCTACAGGATCATTAAGTCCTATGAAGGCCTTTCTCCAAAATCTTAGAAGATTTCAGCCAGTGGTCAGACTATGGGAAAAAACAAAGAATAAATCTATGATATCGGACATCTGTAGGATTGAGGAGGATATTAATACTATTGAGTATCATCTCCTATATGATCCAGGTTCTGAAGTCTTGCAGGGGGATCTAAAAAATTGTCTTTCAACTTGGGGTAAGCTTCTTTTACACAAGGAGGAGACTCTTAGGAAAAATATTCAGGCTACTTGTTATAGTGGATTTCACCACACTAGGTGAATCACACATTGTATGGCCTTCCCCTGTCCCGCTGCAGACTCATTAGCCCCTATGGACCACTTTTTGTCTTTTGATGTATCCTTGACCATCCCTAAAAACATAAGAAAAGTGATATACGCGGCTTTTTCCCCGATAACCGCATACATACGCGGATATTCCCTCTATAGTCACGTACATCAGGATGTGTACATAATCCAAATCCTTTTGGAGCGTTCCTTGACTTGGATCCGACTCATATGACTCCTGGCCTTCCATATGCCTTGAGATCGCACGGATTCAACCTTTCAGTATCCCTTTGAAAAGCTATATAAAGAACCCATTGAGACATTGAAAGCAGAAGAGAGAATTGAGAGTAACGAAACTATAGTCCATTGTTGCCAGAACTTATGCTTGAGTCTGCATCCCTTTGTCCCTTGGAGCACTGTTGTGTTCTTCCCAAGATTGCCTTTTGCTAGTGAGCTTGCTATCTGAGTGATGGAGGATTGAGGTGGTGGAGGCCCAAGTGGGGGATTCAGTTTCTCCGGTTCGCAGACGTGCCGTCAGAGGTTGTCACTTGTAATCTCTGATTCATATTAATAGAAATATCTTTTCCTGTCCAGTAATGTGTATTTGAATGAATACTGTATCCATTGGAATATGTCAAATGCTTATACATTATTGATTATATATGCTAGAATAGATCTAACACCATGAAATATAGTATGCGTGTATTGTTTACTTGTTGTTGAGGACGTGCTGTAACAATTCAAGCTGAAGATTGGAAAGCTCAACGGGGATCTACTTCAACCGTCCGGAATAAGGTACGAGGTTCAATCCTTTAGTGTTAGATATTTTATTTCTATTGCATATCGGGAAATATTGATTTCTGGAGTCTAGCTGTCTGTTTTGGTACCCCAAGCCATAGGAATTTCTCTCCGTAACAGAATTGGCGACTCTGCTGGGGAGTTCCTAGTAATTGTCCTTTGGGGGTTGATTTCTTAGCATTCAATGTATTTGAATTGCTCTCTCTCTCTTGTTTCTGTGTCGAGTATGAGGGCATGTATGCCTGGTAGAGCCTGATTGGTGTGAATTTAGTCTCAGCCTGTCTATTTACCTTGGATTTGTGCATCTTTTTCTTCCTGTACATGGTTTTTTCACTTACAGTCGCGTATACACGCGGTTTCCCTTGGGATTTTCGCGTATACACGCAGGTTCACTGCGCACAGTCGCGTATACCCTGGTTTTTACCTTTTTGTGGAAGATAGTGGATTGCTGGGTGAATTCTATTAGTTGCTAAGTCTCCTTTGGCACTGCCCGAGTCTGTTAATACCTATGTTTCTGACCAGAAACGTTTTTTTTAGCCTAAATTTTATCTTTTAGGAAAGTTCTTGTCATGGCATCTTTGATTTTTTGTTTGAGATTAGTGCATTAGAGTCCTTTTACCTTAGTGCTTTGCTGGAATGCTGTTTATGTGTGCTTGCAGAGTCTGGGGTGGGTAGAATCATTCTTTTTCTTTTTGTATCTCTTTATTTTCAAAAAATCCAAAAACTTCTGCTTATCATCATGCATTGCATTTTGCATTTTGCATTTTACTTGCACTAGATCTAGATTTGCTTTGGAGTAATAGTTAGGACTTCATATAGGGAAATTTGCATTCAGCATTTGAAGAAGAAATTGTGCATTACACATAGTACGCATACCCTATTTTCATGGACACAATGCATTTGCATTGATTGTTAGGTGTGCATTTTGCTTCTTGTTGCGTCATAACACCATTAGTTGCACGACCATATCCTATTTTTGAGTAATAAAGCCAACTAAAATCAACGCTAATTAAAATGAATTACACTCTTTTCTTTTCTAGGGAGCACCAACAAGCTTAGGTTTTAGGATCTTGGAATAGTTCATTGAAATTTAATTCTCCAAGATCACTAAACAACAACAACTAGGTGTCTGTCCAGGGAGTGTGTGAAACCCTTGGTATAACCGGTGTTCTCAGGAAGCTCCTCTCAAAAGGGAGTCAAGCACTAGGCAGTGTGAGTGGTTTTTGATTGGGATAACCCCTGGTCGATAACTGTGTAGCACCGGCGATATAGCCAGAATTGTATTCGTATCTGGGGGTTCTTTCGGGAGTTTCAGGATTTGCTACCCTGCCCATACGGTCAATCCTGCCTGCGACTGTCCACCTGAGCGTTGATTATATTGAGGTGACCTTAGTGACCTTACCTAGGATATCGAGGGGGTACGTGTAGAGGTCATTCTGCATGTGTCCCGGGCAAGTTGGGGTCGAACAGCACAGTCGCTTTACGCGTTGAAGCTAAGGGCCACAATAATTGGTTTCGAACCTCCGCTTGTGTTGACAAGGGCCTCTCAAGCCTCTCCTAGGCGAGACATACCGGCCACATTCGGGAGCTTACTTATCTAGCCCTTGTTTGCTTGATTTTGGCTTTAGATTTTATTAGTGATTGCTTTGTGCATGCTATTTGGCCTAGGGTTGACGTAAATAGAGAGTCTTTGCTATTTTTTGAGTCATTGTGGATTCGGGTGCGGCTCCGCGCCATTCTCGTCGTTTAGCAGGACTTCCACCTTCTACTTCTCCTCCTCATTTGGGAGAGGGAACTAGACAGTCCAAGTGGACCATGTCACACATTGATTCACACACCATAGGAGATCATTTAGAGGATACATCTGAGCCACCTCCTCTCATTCGCGTTGATGATGGGGATTTCACGCCTACTTATGACCCTTCACCCAACCTAACTGAGTTAGGACCTATGATTTCGGAGATAGGAACCATGCATGATAGACCTAGTCACTCTAGGGTTGACCCCTCATTGACACATTACTGGTATGGAATGTTGGAAGACGCCGAGACTCACTTTGAACCTGCCAGTACTAGCCATGGTAGTTATGCTACGACTGGTTTTCCTATCCACGATTTGACATTTCATGTCGAATCCGATTTTGAGCCTAGCACTATGCCTGGGGGAAATCCCATGCCTTACCTTGCGGAGAGGTTTGGGAGTACTAGTCACATTGCACCTTCCATCCCAGTGGTGGAAGCTCCATCTTATATACCTCCTAGGTCTAGAGTTAGTGATCTAATAGGGATACCAGGTCCCAGACGAGTGACGATAGGCACAAGTACGTATCTTCTTACAGAGATTCCTTTGTCCTCGCTTCCGAGTTCTTCAAATGTAAACCCTCCACCTTACTCACGTGGTCCTTCGAGTTGGCACGTAGCTACGATTCAGATCCGTACTGCGATTACTAGACCAATTGTGTCTCAAGCCTACATACCACCCGTGGTTTCGGGAGGTTATGTTCATGTTTCTAGAGGTCAGATTGTTACTTCCACGACATATATTCCTAGTTCCGGAATGTATATCCATACCTATGGAGTGTCTCATGGGACATCACAAGCGGTGACCTATGGACCCTATTATGGGACGCAGTATGGACAGGTCTCTTCACCTTACAGAGGCGGGTATTCACAACCTGTGTACTCTCCTAATTACGGCTTTGTAGCTCCTACTAGTCAAGGTCCACCTCATTATAGTACTTCCATGCCACCCTATACGGGTCATACAGGAGGAGGTCACTATGGCCAAGGTCATGGTGGTAATAAATCCTATATGAACCAGGGAGCGGTCCATAGACCTCATCATCCTAGGCTCCCTTTCCTTGCGACACTCAATCTACTGGACTTATCGAGACTTACGAAGGATCCTGTGGCTCATGACCCGGCTTGTCCGGCTATCCCTACCAAGCTTCCTTCGGAAATACCTAAGTTCAAAGGAAAACCAGGAGAGGATCCGAACGAACACGTTACGACATTCCACCTATGGTGCTCTTCCAATTCATTGCATCAGGACTCAATCCGTTTGAGACTATTTCAACGCACCCTTACAGGGCCTGCGGCGAAATGGTATATTGAGTTACCTAGGGGTGCCTTTTCTTTGTTCGATGACCTTGCGATGACTTTCCTTAATCACTTCCAGATACCAGTGCGCTATGATGTTGGTACTAAAATCTTGTCGACATTTCGGCAAGATAAAGCCACCCATATTTTTTATCATATTCAGGAGTGGCGTAGATGGAAGAGATTAATTAAAGCATTTATACCACCGGAGTTCCTCCTTGAGTGGTTCCTCAAATATTTATTGCCATATATAGCGAAGGATGTTTCCACATCCAGAGTGCAGAATGAGGAACAAGCCATCTTTAGGGCGCAGGAACTAGACTTGATCTATGCTCAGTCTAGTTTGTTATATGAGATTATACCTAATGCTCCTCGTTCTAGTTTCGATCCCAAGGTCAAACCTGGACCACTGCAGGTTCGGTTGTGAAACAAGTTGCTCAGTTGTCAATCAACCAATCTGCCTTGGGACAAGCTATGGCTTCGTCTCAGCCTTCCCAAACGAC
>LPNX010181055.1:691262-729401 GCA_001517045.1 Pseudotsuga menziesii | reverse complement strand
GTCCGTCCGAGAGTGTTTAGTGAGGGAGACTTGGTCCTTTTGTGGGATCAATCAAAAGAACCCTTGGGGGCAGGGAAGTTCAATCCTATGTGGCGTGGTCTTTACGTGGTCAAGCATGTGTTATAGAAGGGTGCCTACGAGTTAGTGGATTACGAAGGGATGGCCTTAGCGGAGCCTAGAAATGGGCTCTATCTCAAAAAATACTATGCATGATCTTTAGCCAAGGCTGCTTGTTGTATATTATTGTACAGCTTTTTTGCATAGTTAGGTCTTGTTTATCGTGATCGGGTTTGTGATTAGTTTCTATTTCTTGTGGCAGATGTCAATGGAATCTTCCACCTACATAGGATTCACGGATGGTGCAAGCCGTCACACTCAACACTCAGCCTCAGCTGCTTGGGTGATTTATACTCCTATGGGTCATGTACTGTCTTCAGGATGTGTATGTCTACAACCATCTTCCAACAATGTTGCTAAATATAGTGCCGTTATCGAGCTTCTACGGGATGCCATTTCGCATGGTGTTCTCTCTCTTGAGGTACGTCTTGATTCAGAGTTAGTAGTGTCACAGCTCAATGGTTTGTACCATGTTAGAGATCCGACGTTATTAAGGAGATTCTTATGTGTGAGATTGTTAGAACGGCAGTTTGAGAGTATAACATATATACACATTCCAAGAAATTATAATCAAATTGCTGACTCATATGCTAACTATGTGTTAGATTGGAATTTGTTTCATTCATCATAAATTAATCATAAAAACAATTTTTACACATGTAAATAAATAAACCGATCACCAAAAAACTTTTTTATATATAAAAAATGTGGTAATACATAGTGTCATAATACAAAATTGGGGCTTTGAAAGCCACCATCATATACACGGTAGTACAAAATAGATACACTCCCAGGTGTCTAGTCCTGTGGAGGTGGAAGAGGGTTGTGATCATGATATGTCACCACGGCTCTAGCTAGCCACCAAAATAAACGCACCCATGCGCGTGGTACACTCACCACGTGCCTCTGCATAGCCTCAGGCAAGTCCTCAACTTGTGCCATGGGAACCCTGTGAGTAAGTCACATGAAGTTGGTATGGATGATTTGGAGCGTTCGCTCTGCATCCACACCGGTGATATCGTCTCCTCTTCCCCTCCATCTATGACGTGGGAAGCCCTCTGGTTGTCGTGGTCCCACATCTGCACATGAATGGTAGATGTCATTATGTATTGTCACCCAAAACCATGTCTTTTTTATTCCATTAATCAAGAAAACACAAAAAAATTAAATAATTCAAAATTTTTAAAAAGAGTAAGGGTCGAGATTCGTTACCTATGTCTCCATATGCTGATCCTGGTGGTGATGGCATGTCCGGATCTCCCCGAAAATCTATCCCTACATAAGGGTAGTCATCTATGGCAACAATCTGTCGTCGCCACCATGGAAAAAAGTTTGCTGGATAATGGTTGGCCACCCTACCACCCCCCAGTCTGTGCATTGCGTCTGCCCAACGTTGTTGGGCCAGATCTTGAACCCCGTGATGAGGAACATCCACTCTAGGGCTCAATCCTGGAACACGCTCGAAGAAAAACGTGCTCAAAATGATGCTGAACCCGAAGTTCCGTATCCTACCTGCCTTGCACTCACTGAGCTGATGTTTCATGTTGCTCAGTAGTGAAGTACTCCAGTCGTAGATGGTCAGTGTCATACACTTCACCGCATAGAACATCAGTGGCCGAGAGGCCTGATGGAGTGATGCTAAGCCTGTTATCCTACCCAGCGTCAGTAGTATGGCCTTTAGGCCCAACACCTGTATAGCGTTGGTGGGAACTTGGATCCCCACCTTCTCAGTCTCTGGGTAGTAGTACATAGCTATGTACTCATCGATAGTAAGCCCATGACCTGGCCCTCCTTGGGCATGAAGGTTCACCATCTCCCCTCATCTAGATAGACCTGTGATAAAGTAGATATCCTCCACCTCAATGGTGAGGAACATGCCATCTATCCGGAAGGACTCTGAGTCTAGATCCCAATAGTCTACCAGCATCTGTAGCAGTCCTGGTTTGTCCCTCAAGCCACCTAGGCACCAAAACTTGTAGATTCCACATCTTCTTAGAGCTTCTTGAGCCATTCTGTCAGCCATGACTGCTTCCTCTACTTCACCATGCTCATGTTCTTGCCACTCTAGCACCATCCTGCATGAGAAATTGACCAAATGTCCATTAGATTCTTGTAAATCCTTTTGCGCGGCGTCATACGCAGTTGTTTTGCAAACAACCGCATATGTACACGGTTTCTAGCCCCTTTTCCGCGTATAGCCAGCCCTATATGCGAAAAAAGCTTTGATACTCGCGTGGGCCACAGTGCTCATGTATATTTGGCCTTAATAAACTCATTTGACCATGAAAACTTGTAAAAAATATATTGAAATGCAAGCAGAGAACATGAGTAAATACCTGGAAGAAACGGTTGTGAATTCCGCCGGCTGGATCTCCTGGAATTTGCAGTTGAAAATCAGATCTCCAATGGGTAAAAGTTTCAAATGATTTCTATTTTTTACTATTTATAGAAATTTTTTCAAATATTTGAAAATTTTTACCCCCTTTCCTATAGTTTTGACCGTTTCTAACCATTTTGGACCGTTTTTGACCTAATCTGTGATGTAGAAAACCGTTTTCAGCACCGTTTCAGCTTGTGGATTGACCCATTCATACTGATATTAGGTATAACGTCTACACTGGCATATAGGTTAGGTTCACCACCGCTTGCATTTTGCATGACATTATGACCATGTCACTATATCCTTAGGTACGAACCCACTATATTATGTCACGGAACCTTCTTGCTGCTATAGAAGTGGCATGATATGAGTGGTAGAGACTCACCTTACATGGGTACCCTAGTTAGCGCCTTATTTGCATTTGGTGCCCATGCCGATGTTTCTCCCTTTAGGGTGTGGGAGTCCGTTGTATAGTATTGCCATGACATTTAGCAAGAGCCTCATACTCCTCTTGATCTTATGCTAGCCATGATCCCCCGGACTCCCTTGTATCAAGCTATGGATGCATTATCATAAGCTTTTCCTGTCTTATTGAGCTTTATGCCGGCTCCCCTAACATTGCGTTTCAGCCATATAGCCCGAGCTTGTCTCATGTCTAGCCATGCAGAGCCTTTCTTTATATCCTTCATAGCTTGATTTCCTTTTTACCGGGAGGGGATTTTCCCCCGAGTGTCGATATCCTACACATGTATCCTTGCATTGAGCATAGGTATGTTCCACTACTTGGAACTAGTTTGTTTTCCCTCATGACACTCGTCTCCTCCTAGTTTGTAACTATAAAGCTAGTTTATTCTTTTTTCAAGCTTTTCAAATAACTGAAAAAGACCAAAAAAAAATCAAAAAACCAAAAAGCCAGAATAGAAAAGATATTATCTTTGGCAGCTGTCGAGTTGTGTCGCCTTCAAACAGAGCACTGTATATTACATCCATTGGTTGGGTTATAGTTTGAATTTAGGAGCTGTACTCATTTATCTGAGTTTTATCTCCACCGACTGGTTATGCTTCCAGTCCCTATGGAGCCTCTATTGATGCCTCATGTGTCATAGAGATGTCCCAGTTTGTATATCGAGTCTATGCTGCCTTCATTCAGTCACCATACACTGTTATGCTCTTGTTCGAAGGAAGTTGAAACCTGAGTCGGCCATTCCTCAGTTATCTTGACTTTGCATGTCGGCGATTTCTGGTACAGCTACTGGTTCGTGCACCTTATGATTGAGTCCTTCCACATTATACAACCTTGCTGAGTACCTCGTGTTGGATGATGGGGGATGCCCTAATGCCCTTCTTCCAGCGGATTTCATCCCATCGAATTCAGATCATTTATTCTGGGATTGGAGTCTAGAGTCATTTTGAGTGCCTTGAGACTTGCAGTCATTAGTGGCAGGTTCTCTCTCCATCGATAGTTTTGGGAATACATCAATGTCCCCTGATCGATGGATTCTCTCAAGTGTTCAACCTCAAAAAATTTATTCACACTTGTTAGTTTGCACTCTAGTACCTTGATTCCCATTTTCATTATTGGTGGGTGATCTCGCATCTGTTAACGGTATACATCAATGACCGATAATCAGACGATGGACTACTATGTTTGACCTCGACACCTCTATTCGCATAGTAGGACCTGTACTCGTAGCGGTGTGTGTAGAAGACCTTCTAGATTGGTGGCATCCACTATATGCTACCTCCTTGATCGTGCCAGTGTTCATGATATTTCAACTCTCGTGACTTGTTCCAGTATATGTCAGACATTTCCAGCCACTATGGAGATCTTGATCTATTATATATCTTCATCCTCTGTGGAGATCATGGTCCTTTGTATATCTTCATCATGGAGATTTTGATCTATGTATATTTTACATGGCGATGACCACATATGTGTTATCATGTTTCATGCCTATTCATGGCCATTGTACTCTTATGTATTCGGGAATGCTATATGTATTTGTAGTTATATGCAGAGTTGTATTATTGTACTATGCTGATTGGGTGGTTGGTCTTCCATTTGGGTACCTTCATCACTTCACTTCTGGGATGGACTTATAATGTATTTCAGCCATCGTATAAACCCTCTGATCTCATACATTAGGGGGCATCTATTATAGCAGATTTCACCACACTAGGTGAATCACACATTGTATGGCCTTCCCCTGTCCCGCTGCAGACTCATTAGCCCATATGGACCACTTTTTGTCTTTTGATGTATCCTTGACCATCCCTAAAAACATAAGAAAAGTGATATACGCAGCTTTTTCCCCGATAACCATGTACATACGCGGATATTCCCTCTATAGTTGCGTACATCGGGATGTGTACATAATCCAAATCCTTTTGGAGCGTTCCTTGACTTGGATCCGACTCATATGACTCCTGGCCTTCCATATGCCTTGAGATCGCACGGATTCAACCTTTCAGTATCCCTTTGAAAAGCTATATAAGGAACCCATTGGGACATTGAAAGCAGAAGAGAGAATTGAGAGTAACGAAACTATAGTCCATTGTTGCCAGAACTTATGCTTGAGTCTGCATCCCTTTGTCCCTTGGAGCACTGTTGTGTTCTTCCCAAGCTTTCCTTTTGCTAGTGAGCTTGCTATCTGAGTGATGGAGGATTGAGGTGGTGGAGGCCCAAGTGGGGGATTCAGTTTCTCCAGTTCGTAGACGTGCCGTCAGAGGTTGTCACTTGTAATCTCTAATTCATATTAATAGAAATATATTTTCCTGTCCAGTAATGTGTATTTGAATGAATATTGTATCCATTGGAATATGTCAAATGCTTATACATTATTGATTATATATGCTAGAATAGATCTAACGCCGTGAAATATAGTATGCGTGTATTGTTTACTTGTTGTTGAGGACATGCTGTAACAATTCAAGCTGAAGATTGGAAAGCTCAATGGGGATCTACTTCAACCGTCCGAAATAAGGTACGAGGTTCGATCCTTTAGTGTTAGATATTTTATTTCTATTGCATATCGGGAAAGATTGATTTCTGGAGTCTAGCTGTCTGTTGTGGTACCCCAAGCCATAGGAATTTCTCTCCGTAACACTACTTGGTTACTTGCAGGGGATGAGAACATCCATTATTTCCACCATTTTGTGAATAAGAGGTGGGTTAACAATTTGGTATGGGAAGCAGTGGATGAAGATAATATTAAAGTTTATGATCAGGTTTCTATCAAGAGGGTTTCCAGGAACTACTTTGCGGATCTTTATAGGGAACCTAATATTTACACTATTGAGGATCAACTCGAGATTATTAAGCTCTTTCCCTAATATGTTTTCACTAAAGATAATCTATCCATCTTTATCCTGACACGCTCAGTGAAGTGGAATATACACTAAATATATTTTCCAAGGATAAAAGTCCCGAGCTGGATGGCTGGACTGTGGAGTTCTATCTCCATTTTTTTGACCTTCTGGGTATGGAATTGGTGGATGCATTAGAGGATACATGATTGTTGGGATCGATCCCTGAGACACTCAATAGTACATACCTTACCGTTATTCCCAAAGTGTATCATCCTTCCTCTTTTTGAGAATACAGACCAATTGCCCTCTACAACTTACTATACAAGTTGGTGACCAAGATTATAGTAGAGCGTCTTAAGCCATTCCTTGGTCTCCATATTTCTCCTGAGAAATTTGGATTCCTACCTGATCATCAGATACTTGATGTTGTTGGTATAGTTCAGGATCATTTACATTCCGCTAAATTGAAGCACTATTTGATGATTTCCCTCAAGATGGATCTTGAGAAAGCATATGATGAAGTCAACTGGTCGATGCTGGGACTAACCCTCCTTTAGATTGCGCTATCTTTCGACATGGTAAAATGGATGATGTCCTATGTTACCTCTGCCAACTTTGTTGTTTTTATTAATGGTGCACCATCAGATACATTCAAGGTTACTTAGGGTATTCGGTAGGGCTTCCCACTATCACCCTATGTTTTCCTATTAATCATTGAGGGCTTGAGTCTATTGATTGCACAGGAAAAAAAAAGACAAGAAGGTCAATGGACTAAAGGTGACGAGGTCGATCACTCTTAGTCACACTTTCTTTCTTGACGATGTCCTTCTGTTTGGGAACGGTTCCTTATTAGAATGGCTACACTACGTGTCCTTGATTAAACTATTTTGTAAAGCCTCGAGGATGATAGTAAGTTCAAGAAAATCTTATTTTGGTTTCTTAAATATTGCTCAGGATGGTGTTCGATGTATTGGAGTACATTTTACTTATCCTTGGAAATATTTGGAAGATGGTCTCTCCTATATGGGATTCCATATTAAACCAAACTGCTATCACATTGGAGATTGGAACTAGCTACTTAGAAAATTTCAGCACGGGGTCAATAGGTGGACTCCCTGGTGGCTCTCATTGGGGGAGAGGGTGACCCTGGCTACATTTGTTCTCCAATCACTACCAGTATATTGGATGTCCCTTTACATATTTCCATTGTGGATCATTCAAGAATTACGCAGGATACTATTTCACTTCTTATGGACAAGATTACTCTGTAATAAAAATATCATCTGGCCAGTTGGAGAGCTTTGTCTCGTCCTAAAATATGAGGGGTTTGGGGGATTAAATAGTTGAAGCATTTCAACCTGTCTCTGTGTTCAAATATTATGTGGCAGGATATTAACCATACGAGACTATGGGGTTCTTTAATCAAATCAAAATACATGACTAGATTGCCGCTATGATATTTGGTTTTGAAGAGTCATTTTCAAATCAGAAAACGCCTCAATGATATGGTGTAGTCCTCTTTCTACTATGCAAATTATAATTCCCGAGTTATGTTGGCTTGTTGGATGTGGAAACTTGATCTACATTGGTATGGATCTGATTTCAGGCCCGTCGAACTCTTCATGTCCCAACCCCTATTGGGGAAATTGAATGAAAAGAAGTTGTACTTACTCCAACAGATTTGTGTTCCTGAGAATGGTTTGTTTCCTCATTGGCAGTCGTCGATGAAGTTAGGACTTATGGGGGCACTAGATTTAGAATGGGATTGTTATACCAAAAGTATATATGAGACCGATATCTCACTGAATACTGCTCCATATCGTATTATTTGGAATGCCAACCGACATTTTAGAATGGTGAAAGCACATCTGGCATACATTGTATCCCTAAAATCAATTGAGGAACCAGAAGGTCGATGGTGACACTCTACATTATGGAAGATTAAGATCACGGGAAAGACAAAAAATTTCATTTGGTTGGCCATTAACTACAAAATTCTCACATGGGACGCACTCCAGCACCATGGGTTCATTGGCCCGAGGAGATGCATATTCTATCGCATTGCTTTGGAAACGACTGAGCATATTTTTGGGAGTTGTAATTTTTTTATTAAGACTGGATGAGATCTGTGTCAATAGATTGGGGAAACTTGGTGGTGGGGGATCCCCTCCTTAGCTGCGAACATTGAACAATGGCAGTCGATGACATGGTTACCATTGGTGGCTCTTTGTCTTTTCTTATGGGAATGCTAGAAGGCACGAATTGCAAATATCTTCCAGGATGTGCCTGTCACTCAGGAACACATCATTTCAAAGGTATGTTCTTCCTCGTTCCTGGTTATGACTCTTCTTAAGAATGTGTCGTCGAGACAGATTATCCCTCCTGTTGATCTGAGGGATGAGATTATTGGCTATTTTGATGGATTTCCCAATGCTTCATGTTGTGGCACTGCAATGATAATTTTGGTGGATAGTTCTCAGTCTTTTAGACTTCACATGGATGTGGGCACTGGAACGAATACCAGATTTGAACTATTGGCCGTCTGGGGGCTTCTCTATTTTGCATTACATAAAAAATTTCAGACCTTGCATGTTCATGGAGATTCTACAGTCATTATAGAGTGGGATAAGGGAAATCACGACATACACTCTATGGAACCGGAGCACTGGCTTAGCATAACAAAATACCTCATTAGACAGTTCAACACACTTTCTTTTCAGCATATATTCAGGGAGTTTAATACTTTGGCAGATGACCTTTCAAAAAGGGCAATTGGACTTGGTTTCAAGGAGATATTTTGGCAGGAATACACAGATCATTCCTTGATAGACTCGGGGGCTCTCAAGCTCTACTACGTATCAGACTCTCCATTTTTTGATGATTTTGGACCTATCAGTTTTTTTTTCGTAAGGATCAGTAAGTTCTACAAGCTATCATTGCTAGATGATGCTCAGATAGTTTTATATGCCTTCAGTATTTATGTCAATTATTGTTTTTATGAATGACTTGCATATGATATTTCAGATCTATGTAATTATGGAACCATTTTTGGTGTCACACTTATGACACCGTTTATAAAAGTTAAAACTGTCTTTTTCTATGTGAAAAAAAGATTATCATCAACTCTATGTTGTAAATTTTCTCACTGCTTTGTATTTTCATGTTATTGTAGTCACTCATTATAACTATTTTCTCACTTTTAACAATATTAATTTTATTTTTAAAATATTGAAAGCTTTTTGGTACTTACATGTTAGTCACGTTGTAAATTTTCTCAATCCATTTTATTTTCATGTTATTGTAGTCACTTATTATAACCATTTTATAACCCTTAACATGGTTGGATTTTTTGGTATCTGACAAGATTAGAACTGGCGTCCTTTCAACTTAAGGGGCGTCTTAACCATACCCCACCAACAACTATTCTACATCTCGCGGATTCTTTATAACTAAGATGTTAATGGGGGATCTTTCTCGTATTATATTTAAGATGTTAATGGGATTCTCTCATATTATATTTAATGTTTCATATATATATATATATATATATATATATTATATTTAATATTCCATATATATTTGTTTCAATTAGATATATACATGATTGCCATTTTAAAAATATAACTTTATTTTTAATAAAAAAAATTATATATATATATCCAAAAATAAAAATTAAAGATATAACAAATCAAATATTAAAAAAAAAATTATATTAAATCTAGTTAAAATGTGTAGAACTAATAGTTTCAATGCTATGAGCAAATATGCTAAGAAGAAGCACATGAAATAGATCTTTCTACTAAGAATTCTCACAAGCATACACATGAAAACTAAAGAGAAGAAAAGATACTAAATCATATGAATGTAGAGATGAATATAGGTGTGTATCCTTTCATTGATTAATGATGAATAATAGTGTACATAAATAGTACATCCCTCATAGGAAAATCTAGTTGTATGGAGACAACTCATAAAACTAAAAAATGATGAGTTACCAAAATATGATAAACCCTCATACGTGGCTAAATCACTTCCCAAATCAGTCAAGGACCTCATGAATTAGAAAAAGCATGAGTGAGTTGTCAAGAGTGGTGGAAAAACATGCTAATCCTAGAAAATGGAGAGAAAGTCATGAAGGATGGGTTGGCAACAAAAAACCCAGTTTCCTAGTTAACTAGCTTTACCTTATCCACAAAAAAGTAGGATAAAGTAAAATAAAGTAGAATCTACAGTAAAATGTAGTTACCAATTATGGAAGTCATAAAGTGGTCAAGATCAACCCAGAATCATAAATAAAGATTTCTTTGGGTATAGATAGCATGTGTTAACTTTAAGGTGCAAGTGGATTCCAACTAATTAAGCTAGTGGGTAGATAATTAATTGAATAATGATTAATTATTTTATCCTAAGTATTGAGTGGGATTAATATATTCCAACACCCCCCTATAAGTCTGACTTTATGATGGTATGTCAAAAATATAGATGCATATGGATGCATATATGGCCCAACAATAGGGCTATGGTCACCCTTTAGCAATTATTCTTGTCCAAAAATCTGGGGAAAGAGGAAAAACCACATGGGGGAAATCATCCCTCGAGAAAGGACAAGGCAAAAAATTTGAAATAATATGTCTTCAAAATATCTTTATCTTCTCTTGAATGAGCTGAATGAATTTCTTCAGGTGAAATACTTTGATGAAGAAATCATGAACTTCATGATCATGCGCTAGAGTGTAGAACCTGGAAGAAGAAAGAGGAGAGACTCCTTGTATCTCATCAAGTGATGAAGTAGGAGAATTATCTGAATGCTTCTTGCTGCTGGAAAACTCTAATATGCAAACAATATCTGAAATGGAAAAGAGATCTGTGCATACTCCTACCCAAAGAGTACAACAATTAAGACAATTTGTTACACATTCAATTGCCTGAATAACAACAAAATTCTGATGTGAATCACATGTCAATATTCCAATCTGATGTAGAACCTTTCCATATTTGATATGATGCTGATAAAACTGTGATATATCAGAAAAATTATCATATGGAACAACAAAGAAGAAAGCTTAAGTGACTCCATGAGAATATAGGGATAGACTAGGGAAACTATGAGCAACTAGGGAAAACTGATAGGTGTAAAAATATGAATGATGAATGGACATGAGATATGAACCATAAGTACTTATAACTGATCCAAACATATTTAATATAAGTAAAAATATGACTAAGGTCATGGATAACCAACCACTAAACAATAGGGAATAATTCAAACCATGTAAGATAAGTAACACTGCATAAGAGACCAATGAGGAATCAACTAGTGAACTTGATATTTGTATAGTATTGGGATTATTCATAGCTATGGTAGATGGTATGGATGGTGTTATGATTTTTCAATCATCCTGAAAACATGCTTCTAAATTATAATCCAAACGATCACATATAAGCATATCAGTAGACTCATGGGAATACACTGGTAATGAATCCTTTGTATGAAAGGAGGAAAGAAGGAGATGTTTAAAATCTTCAAGGAGTCTGTGAGTATTGATGCTAAGAACAAAGGAGGAGATGTAGAAGCACATGATATCAAGTATGGTAATTGTAATGACACTAATAGGACTTGATTTGGCTAAGCAAACATCCAGGAAGACACTAGGTTGTGCACCATCAATGAGAGAGGTATGCACAAAGTGTGAACAATCTAGCACATGGATCTCATAATCTAAGATAGGATATTTAGAGAACAATGAATGGATGAATGGATCATCATCAATATCAATATCAGCTCCATATGTTAATTTTTTTCATCATTAGTATCACAAGAAGAAGAATCACCTTCAAGAGACACAGAAAAATATGGCTCTTCAATTTTTGCTTCTTGATTGAAGGAGGAAGCATTCAAATCAAAGAGGGTAGAAGCAACATGAAATCTATGAGAAAATTATTCATCATGATCAACTTCATCCGAGAATTTAGAGGCCAAGAAATATTGAGAGAGAGAACAAGCAGAGATTTTGGGTTCGCTCCATGCTTCATCTTCTACTTCCTGCACACCAAAATCTTTGTCCAAATTGTTCCAAACCTCAAATGGATACTCAACAGAATATATGAGATGATGTATATTTGGAGACATTCCCAAACACATAAATCCATAATCTCTATCACAATTATTAATCCATTCATTATTCTCTTCATAAGACTCAGGTTCTCTTATTAAGACTTAGGTTCGCTCAATGCACCAATGGAGACTTCAAAGAGACATTGCCTCTTCAAGTATGCGCTCATTTTGGGATTCCAATCAGCATAGTTGAAAGGGGATAGTAGAGGAATTTTTTAATCCATATTGAATTTTTTGATATGCTAGTATATACTCTCTGCAACCTGCAAAACAAAACTAGGAGAAAATAGTGTAAGCTAGGCAAGCTCTTTTTCAGAGAGGGATAAGAGACTGGATGCGCTCCTCAACTCTGTAGAAATTGATCAACCTTTATGCTCTGATACCATGTAGAAATAATATCTTCAATCCTATGAGAAAACATGCTAAGAATAAGCACATTAAATAGATCTTTCTACTAAGAATTCTCACAAGCACGTACAGGAAAACTAGAGAGAAGAAAAGAGATTGAATCACATGAATGAAGATATGAATATTGGTGTGTATCCTTTCATTTATTAATGATGAATAATAGTGTACATAAATAGTACATCTCTCATAGTAAAATTGAGTTTTATGGAGACAACTCATAAATATAAAAAGGCCAACTTACCAAAATATGATAAACCCCCATAGGTGGCTAAATCACTTCACAAATTAGTCAAGGACCTCATGAATTAGAAAAAGTATGAGTGAGTTGTCAAGAGTGATGGAAAAACATTCTAATCCTAGAAAATGGAGATAAATTCATGAAGGATGGGTTGGCAACAAAAGAACCCAGTTTCCTAGTTAACTACCTTTACCTTATCCAAAGAAAAGCAGAATTTGCAGTAAAGCATAGTTACCAATTCTAGATGTCCATAAAGTGGTCAAGATCAAAGCAGAATCATAAATAAATATTTCCTTGGGTATAGATGGCATGTTTTTACTTTAAGGTGCAAGTGGATGCCAACTAATTACGCTAGTGGTTAGATAATTAATCAAATAATGATTAATTATTTTATCCTAATAATTGAGTGGGTTTAATATATTCCAACAAAATGAACATATATTAAGAAGATGATTGTAAGTTATGTAATTCAATAAAATTTGATTATATAATTAAGTTATAAAAATAAATAAAAATATATATTATATTATAAGGATAAAGCATATTAAATGTAAATAATATGTATTTTCAATTTTTTATTAATATTATGGAAAAGATGTATAATAATTCAAACAAAACAAGTAAATAATATTTTTTAAATATGAATGTATATAATCAATATTAAAAAAATTATGACAATTTTTTAATATGTTTTTATGAGTACTTAGAAAGTTTAATAATAAAAAAATGATTTATATTCTTATTAAAAATATTTTACAATAAGATAAAATTATGCAAATGTTAGATTTAAATTATGCAAATGGTAGATTTTGTTTTGAATTTTATGTTTATAAAATAAAAGTCTGTTGACATAATCTTTTATTAAAGAACTTAATGTCTTCTAACATAAATTATAAATATTTTTAAATTATTCCAATAACATATTTGTTTCACAAGAGTGAGTATGATTTGTAAGAAAAGAAAGCAACACTACTAATAATGAGATACTACAAAAATGAGAGTCGTTCTTACTCCAAAACACTTCTTATATATCCTAACAAATATTTTTAAATTAATCCAATAACATATTTGTTTAACAAGAATGAGTATGATTTGTAAGAAAAGAAAGAAACACTAATGAGATACTACAAAAATGAGAGTCGTTCTTAGTCCAAAACACTTTTTATATATCCTATCAATAGGGTATAAGCTACTTACAAAAAATTCCAAAAGATTACTACGAGAGTATACTATGAAAAAGAAACCTAAATATAAATAAAATTTACATAACAATTAGAACTACAAACTTAGAGAAAGGATGATTAAACATTCACAACTACAAACTTATATAAACAATGTTTTCTCATAAAAATATGTTGGCCCTAGTTTGAGGTATGAGATGCATGCTTACCCAACTCCATATCCTCCATCATTTGGTGCATTTTCCCCTCTTCATGAATTCAATAAGGATCAAGACCACAAACATATTCATATTGGAAGTTGTAGATAAAGAACCTTTGCCGAGGTTAATGATATTGGATCTAAGAATGATGAATTTTTCCTCTAATGGTTGATTTCCCCCCTAAACCAATTATATATTATGATTTCATTCAAGTAAAAGTATTAGTGTTCCAATCTATGAACTTTAATAGTGATAGAAAAAATGGAAATCATATTCTCATTTGTGAAATCCTCATGTCTTTGTAGATCCATGCATACTTCTTGAATGTTTTTTGGAAAAGGGGGCATTAAGCATGACATTCCATGTTTCTAGAAAGAACTGACATATCTAAATCCCAATAAAAAATAAATATATAATATCTCAACCACAATGTTGCTAGACCAATTATATTAAAAAGGATATGCCCATCTGGGGAAAGGTTGGTTCTAATCTTGTGAATAGTGTAGGGAGAAATAATCTCAACGTCCAGAATAGGTAGCCCTGGTACTCAAGTAGACATTCCAAAAGAAAGAAAATTCACATATGGAAGATATATTTTGTACCAAGGGAAAAGCATAAAATCCAGCCATCAACCCAATACATTAGAACCAAAGAAAACTATAGAACATGTGCACTCAAGTTTAAATCAGATGGCTAAAGAAAAGACTAGACTGATAAACCTGATTCCACAACAATTCCAGCTAGAAGGAAAGATAATATGGAAGCATTACCCATCAAAAACAATTTAAAACCTTAAAGTCTTACACACTAGATGGGGCTGTGAAAATTTTAGGGGAAAATTTTCACTTGTGGGCTTTGCATGTTTTTTCCCAAAAAACGTATTTGCAACCCAACTCACCCAAATTCTATAGGATAATTTTTTTTACTCAAAAATTTTCCAAAAGTGTCTCAAAACAATATAAAATTCTTAGAAATGTTCAAAACTAAAGAATATATATCTCAATATAGTTTCCATTCACCAGTAGAAGCATGACCAAAGATAAGAATGTCATCCAAAACATCAAATGAGAGACATATAGAGAAGAAGAAATTTGTATACCTTTAACTGTTTCTCCTTTTAATCCTCTATAATGTCTACTAAGCCCTTCAATAACCAATGAAAACAAAATAGGGGAAAGTGGGAAGTCCTACCTAATCCATGTTCTACTACTAAATAAAGTAGTAAGATAACCGTTTACCAAAATAACATAGTTTGATGATGTGATGCAAGCCATAATCCACTTGGAATCCTCACATGGAAGACTAATTTGAATAAGAATAAAACGAAGAAAATACTATTCCACTTAGTCATATGCTTTGACACATCTAACTTTATAATGAAACATTGCATCCTTTTGGACTATATCAAATGTAAATATTCCTTATCAATTCCAACCACATCCAATATTTGTCCATTGGGTAAAACCCCAAACTGTTACTCTAAGATACATATCAGGCTAGGACCGTTCTAATTATAAATTTGCAATAATTTAGGTGATAATTTTGTAAGTAATATTGCACACAGATATATTTCTATAATCATTAAATTTCTACATCTTATCACGCTCGGAAATAATATATATATATATATATACATAGAATTTAACAACTTATGTCAACTCTTGACCAAACAACTCAAATAAATGAAAAAAGAATTCAATCGACCATCCATCGGGCCCAGGTATTTTAGCCTTTCTAAACCGAGATAATACCTCTGTTACCTCATCAATCTCCACTTCAGCCCCAATCTGTTGTTCTTCTTCTACACTGAAAAATGTAGGATATTTTTTTAGGAGCATTAGTTGATGTTCCAAATTTGAAGTTCCATCTTTCCTATATATGTATTTAAATAAACTTACTGCAACCCCTTTCAAATTGTTTAGTCACTTAAAAAATCATCATTTATCAACTTAAGCTCCTAAATAGATTTAGTAACCCTTCTTTAGTTTGGAAATCTATGAAAGAATTTCATATTATTGTCACTATCTTCAAGCCAAGATGCCCTACTTTTTAGGTGCCATAATTCTTAAATCTATCTTAATATTTTTGCCCATTTCAACTGAAGATCAATAAGTCTCTCCTTTCTAGTTGCAGAAAAATAATCAACATCCACCATCCCTTAAATTCTATCAAGTTCCATTTCAATCATTAACAGATCCTTATAATTATCAACTTTCTTCTCTTGTATCTCATCTTTGAGCGGGGAAAGTTATTTTGCGAAACAAACCATAGGGGGGAATAGAACCAAGTATGATAGTGTCCTCCATTTCTCTTCCACCATTTTACAAAAGAAGGTTCCTCCAACCAGCAATGATTAAACTTAAAAGAATACCGAATCAAACTATTTTCACTGTGTAACTATGGAGTAATTGCTTTATAATATGATACCCCAGTAGAAACTGACCATTATATATAACTCCCCAAAGACGAACATAAATGGTTGTCCATCAGAAATCTCTCCAAATGTTTCACAATACCAGCAAAACCGACTCTCCCATTCTACCAAGTTGGAACCATAATGTTCTGGGAACATTATCAACCAGACCCCCATTTTTAGAGAGAGATCTAAAAAAACCTAAAAGAGAGCCATTAACTTTACAACCACCCCACACTTCATTTAATGATAAGGTAAGGTTAAGATCCATATAGTAGAATCAAACCATTATTTTGTATGAGACCAAACTTGTTGATATTCTCCTCGAAATTCTTCCTATGATTATAGGGACCATAAACATTTAAAATATCGATGGTGGAGTCAAAACCCTTGAGCTTCCCTTCCACCATAAGTCTTGCAACTATTACAAAGGACTTGAAATCAATGCACACTAGATTCCAATCCAAAATAAGACCTCCCAACTAACTCGAATAATCCAAAGTACAACATTTCCAAGAAGGTTTTATCTTAAGAAAACGATCACAAACAAGATATGAAGAAGACATAGTTTCCTGCAATAAGATGACAAAATGATTAATTGTCTCAAACAGTCTCTTGATAGAATCTCTTTTTGGTGAGCTACGATTCCCTCATATATTGAGGAAACTAGTTTCATTGAAGAACACTATTTTGGGCCATATCCTCTCTAAGATCCCCATAAACAGTAGAGAAAATATCCTCAACATTATAGTCAAGGCCTTTTGGAAAAGAGAAGTGACAAGGGAATTACAAACACGAGGTTCTAAATCATCCTTTGACCATTTTTTTTCCTTTTGTGCTCTTAGGAGGCTTCCTTATAGTCACATTTTTTGACCTGATAAAGGAAATAGGAAAAGTGTTAGAGTTCCCTTCAAAGTATTAGAGTAATTAGGGATAGGGATTTTATCCATAGAATCCTGCAAGGAAGGAAAATCGTTAAGAGTTAAAGGTTCAAGTGAATCATCTAGAGGTGAGGGAGAAAGGACTATAGACAACAACTGAGCCTAGGGAGGAAAATACGAGGAAGGTACTATTAGGTTAGTTCCCACATACAAAATTTGTTCATGTTCCCGCATAGAATCAAAACAAACCTTCATATAATCGGTCAACAAACCCATTTTTTCCATAATTCCAAATGATGAGTTAGGGTTTGATTTACCCCATCCACTATATCCTCCTCCACAAAAAATAATGGCATATCTAATAAAGGTTGAGAAGGGGAACCTATCTCAAGATTCCCATCTCAAAACCCTCCACTTAAATCCAATCAGAAAAAATTAACAACTTTGAGATTTCATCAATTCATAGAAATTTCAAAAGGAAAGGGAGAGAATTGCATAACATATCAAAAAAATCTAACGTCATGCAAGCATCCAAAGGAATAGGAAACTTCAAACTAGATTCGATCTCATCTGAATCAACAAAAGAAGGGGAATCATGTGAATCAACATTCAAAATCCCATAATGAGAATTAGGGCACCCAACTTTGACATGGCCAATTTGATAACACTTATGACACCAGAAATGGACTTTCCAATAATCCAAGTGCTACACAAAGGAACCACCATCCCATACTAATTCCACTTCTTTCAGTAGACCTTTTTTAACATCAATGTCAACTGATATACAGGGAATCTTCCTTTCTGAAGACAAAATTTGTTCCTCTTCCATGAGCATAAAGCTTCCAATAGAATTAGAAACCGCCATAAAACCATCCAGACACCAACAGTGAAAGGGAAATCCTGGTAAGAAAACCCACAAATGATGCCTCTGCAATTTCTCTTTCCAAAGGTTAAAACCTGAATTCCATCAGGTAAGAACTATGGATCCTTTTTCAATAACCCAAAAAGGTTCCTCAATTTTTTTTTCTATCATCCTCGGTAAGAAATTGAAAGGAAATCCACCCATTCATTAACATAAGAACCATAAGAACATTTCTGATATAGGTTCCATTTCATATGAATCCATTCCAATATCTTCACCTGAGAAAGTTTAATAAATTCGAATTTTTCAAGAAGATGCTTAATTGACAGAGAAATTACCATGTCAATGGTAATATATTTACTCAGGACACACAGAGAGCGACCTCATTTCACTTTCTCACTCTTTAATCTTCTTTGAGTCTTAAAATAATTAGCTTTAGCATAAATCTTTTTGAAGCTAGAAGGAAAAGGATCCTCTCCAGCTAAAGAGCCATCAGGAGTACTAGAAAAAGAGTGTGGATCATTCGTCAAAGTGGTGTGAGGTGCAGGATGTTGAGTAAAGGAAGGGTTTTTATTGTCAATGGGAAGGATTTGTGAAAGAACATAAGAACAGAAAATTCTAGGAACAAAGGAGAAACTTCTTGGTTTTTAGAAAAAATTCTAGATGTATGGAGCTTAAGTGATCCTGATGGAGATGTGACCAGAGACCGTCATCCAACTATTCCACACATACCAGGATTGCCACAGAAACTCTCCTCATGGAACATAATAATAAATGAACCATGCAAAAAGAAAACAGTGCAAAACACACAAAAACCTAAAAAAGAAAAGATAAAAAGGTATGTTTGAGATTTTATAGCTTAAAAATTACCACTTTATTTATTTGGTTAATACTAGTCAACCCATAGGGCTACCTTAAGTCCAAAAACCTTACAAAACCCGTCGAAACCAAACCTTAATAAGTTTTCAAAAACTCTTAAATAATCAATATTATCAATAATTATATTGACTAAAAATATGATTGTTTATAAAATTAATGCATAAAATTTAATTAATATAAATATTTTCATTAGAACTCTTTACCTTTCATTTGCATGAATCAATTCCATGGCGCAAAACACAAATATTATTCTTAAATAATGACTCTCTAAACTTTATACATTACTTTTGATTGATCAAATGTAATAAATATTCATTATTATAAAAATTATATTTTATTTATTGCCATAAAGTGTAAGCAAAATATATGAGCTTCCTTTTTCCTCACTTCTACATAGGTGAGGACATGAGTCTTTAGAAGTTATAAATATTTAAAGTGCAATATGGTCCCTTTCTAATCAATGAAATTGACATGGAAAGGAATTGCGTTCTTTCATGTTAATAATATCCCACATTATGGATATAATATTTTAAAAATCATTACGGGTATCTTTACCAATACTTTTATCTATATGTGTGATAACCAAGAAAATGCATTATATAGTTTTTTATTTTATGTATGTAAAGAATGGTAGAAGTAAATCTCAACTTTTATAATTATTTTATTTTTTATTTTATAACATAATATGAATTATATTAATTTTGTACATATATAATCGTAAAAGTAAACTTATAGCATTCATCATTTATTTCAAACAAAATTATTTTTTAATGCTTGATTTTTATTTTAGATATTATGGTATCTTTGTAGGGATGGTAAGTTGGTAACTATGGTGATAATGTCATGTCACCACATGTTAGTATTTTATGATTTTGTAGAATTTTGATGTACAAGAATATTTTTCATTGCATGCTAATTAAAATTCTCTCTTTATATATATTTTTAAAATAATTTTATGTTGTTTAATTTATTATGTACATAGATTTTATTAACAATTTAACAACTATATATATTTATATACAAAAATATTTTTTATGTTTTTTAATTTGTTATGTATAAATTTTTTATTAACAATTTAACAATTAAATATATCTATATATTAAGGTTGGTTACCCTAGAATTTATTATATAAAAAGACCGGTTACCTTATAATTTGTCTTTTTTTCTTTTAAGATGAACCTCAATTAGGGTTCAGGTTCGAATGTTGATAGTAAAAATGACCACTACTAAATTCCTAGAAGAATTTTTTAATAACAAACCATCTTAGAAAAATGTTAGAACCAAAATCACTACTAAATTCCGAGAAGATATTTTTACTAACAAACCATCCTAAAAAATGTTAGAACCAAAATTACTTCCATGTATGGGCGAGAAAATTGTGTTGAAGTCAACTAGTTTGAGAGTTTGCGATTAAAATATAAAAAAGGGTAGTCGATCTTTTCTTTCTTAAGAATTGTGAGGATAACAATATTCTCGCTCATGAAAAAAGGAGTGAGCATTAACCTAATCCATTGCAATTGAAGAAGAAAAATAACATATTAGTACGACAAGATTGGCTACCGTAGAATTTGTCTTATTGTCCTCAATATGAACTTCGATTAGGGTTCAAAGCGTTGATAGTAAAAATGACCACCACAAATTTTTCAAAGATATTTTTAATAACAACCACTTTAGAGAAATGTTAAAACTGAAATCAGTTAACTGTATGAGAGGAAAATTTGTGATGAAGTCCACAAGCTAGAGTACTTACAATTTAAAATAGAAAAAAGGGTAGTCAATCTTGTATTTCTTAAAATAGAAAAAATGGTACCCAATCTTTTATTTCTTGAAATCACTTACATGTATGGGTAGAATATTTGTGATGAAGTCCAGTAGTTGGAGAATTTGTGAATTAAAATAGAAACAGGGTAGCCAATCATGTCTTTCTTAAAAATTGGAAGGATACAAATATTTTTCTTCACAAAAAAAGGGGTGGGAATTAACCAAATACCTTGCAATGAAAGAAGAAAAATAACATATTAATACATTAAGATCGATTACCCTACAATTTTCCTTATTATCGTGAAGATGAACAATGATTAGGGTTCGAAACGTTGACAATAGAAATGACCATTGAGGAATTCCCAAAAGATATTTTTAATAACAAACCACCACAAAGAAATGTTAGAATTGAAATCACTTAACTGTATGAGCGGGAAATTTGTCATGAAGTCCACTAGTTAGAGAATTTGCAAATTAAAATAGAAAAAGGTGTAGTTGATCTTGTCTTTCTTAAAAATTGCAGGGAAAACAATGTTCTTCCGCACGAAAAAATGAGTCATCGTTAACCAAATCCTTTACAATGAAAGAATAAAAATAACATATTAATGTGAGAAGATAGGATACCCTAGAATTTGTCGTAATAGTCTTGAAGATGAACCTCAATTAGGGTTCGAAATGTTGACTATAAAAATGACCATTGAGGAAATCCCAAAATATATTTTCAAGAGAAAACCATCACAGAAAAATATTATAACCGAAATCACTTACCTATATGGGAGATCAATTTGTGATGAAGTCCAACAGTTGGAGAATTTGTGAATTAAAATAGAGAAAAAGGCAGTCAATATTTTCTTTCTTAAAATTGCAGGGATAACAATGTTGTCCATCACAAAACAACGAGTCAACATTAACCAAATCCCTTGCAATGAAAGAAGAAAAATAACATATTTATATGGCAAGATCGAATCCCCTAGAATTTGTCTTTTTGTCCCGAAGATGAATCTCATTTAGGATTTGAAACATTGAAATTAAAAATGACAACTGCGGAATTCATGGGAGATACTTTTAATAAAAAATCACCCTAGTGAAATGTTAGAACAAGAAAAACTAAAACTTTTTATTATATAAATTTGAAACTTAAAACTTAGAAAACACATATTAATTAAAATCTAATCCTAAGTAACAGTCTATTATAAATAAAATATTTTATAAATGATGATTATGATGATGATAACAATAATGATGATGATGTTGACGATGATGAGGATGATGAGGATGATGATGCTAAGGATGATTACTATCGTTAATTTTTACTCATACCAACTTTGGTCCATCAAACCTTAAGAGAAAAGAAAGGAATTATTTGGTTAAATGTAGCATTTTATTCTGATGCTCAAAAAACTTAGAAATAAGTGTTCCTCAGTCACTATAGTTTTGACAAGTTAGAATGTTAGGAAAGTATGTATTGTAGCAAAGACTATGGAACTGTGATATAATGTTGATGCACAATCATGAGCTCCTATAAAAAACATTAGTTTCCACTTAAAACTAGAAAATAAAGGAACCTTTATCTTCAAGAGGCAATTATAGGTACTTTCATAATGCATTTTAAGATGATGTAAAAAAAAAGGAAATTGAATAAGATTTCATAATATATAAATTTTACTTTTAGAAATTTTGTGTAGTAGTTTCTAAAAATTGTTATTCTAAAGTTGAATATTTAGATATTCAGCACAATATAACATATATGTCTATGTAGATGCAACACTATATGAAGTAATTGATAGTATTTTTGAATAAAAAATTGTGCAATTGTAGAGGATCTATTGTACATATATAGTGCAACCATATTTTTATGAAATTATTTATGATGTTTTCATTTTTTTAATGATTTATTGAAGTAAAAAACCCTAAAAAAGGATGTGTGTATGCATGTAGTAGTTTAGGAGCATAACTTAAATGAAATTTTGAATTTTTTTATGAGTGTATTGATTTGAATTTTTTCCAAAGGATCTTTGTAACCAGGGATTGTATTTGTAAAAAAAACTATTATCAACTGATACATGGCTTTTTTTTAAATAGTTATGATACAAAAATGATCAATAAATGGTAGAAAAGAATTCATTCACTTATTAATCCATTCCTGGTGATTAATCAATTCTTTATATTCCCATAAATAAAATGAGATATTGTCAAATATTCCACATATAAAGTATATTAGGCCTGCAATTAAATAATTCAACAGATAAACATATATGCAAACCATATTTGATATCGGAGTTCGTTAGACCCCCTCTGACTACAACTTCAGGCTCAATCAATCGTTGAGCCAATTCATTAGTCCATTAAAAGAAACATATTACATCCAATTTACTAACAATGACTGTAATTATAACTATGTACATTAAGGAAATATATACCAATGCAATAGCTCAAGCATACATAATGAGAGCCATGTATCAGATGTAGTTTCTTTTAGAACTAGACATCCACATACTATGGAACAAGGTTGCATATTCTACATTTTATTCCATCTCCTTCATCTGAATTTGTTTGTATTTTCAAACCATCAATTGCCTCTCAAGCATACAAATGGATACCTTGTCTTCCATGCTCTGACTATCTCTGTTATGGCTTCTCTCCTTGTCTTCACCAACCTTGTTCGCAACTGTTAAATAGAATGAATTGACCAGCATAAATCCATGCATCAAGTGCCCAACTTGGAACAAAATCAATCTCAATGTCCATGATAACTTGAAGGATAAGAATCCATACCCGAATAAAGAGTAAAATGGCACGAATAGTGGATCAAATCCAAATATCCTCATCCAAAAATATTTGCAAATATAGAAAACTAATTCCACAGTTTAAATATCCATATTAAACAAGAACCATTGATCTAATATGTCGTTAAGTGACTGGAACTGTCAATCTACAACCTACGAACTTCCTGCTATCGATTTTCCTGGTGCCGACTTGTCCTATGCCAACTGCCTGATACTAAATTTCCAAAGACAAATTTTTTAAGTTGAATTTCTACTTGTTCTAACCCCAACGCCAAACTTCAGTAGTAGCAACAAGGAACGTTGCTTCCCCAACTATCTTTCCAACTTTTCACTCCCGGCTATTAGCATCGGAGGTCGATATTCAATGTTGTCAATCCAATCAGCAAACAAATACCCTTTGACTCCTGAATTCTGACTACTGATGTTGTAGATTGGTATTTGGGCTGTCAACAAACAACCAGCAACACACACGCTGACTTCTGACCCATGACTGCTCCATGCCAAAAACTTCAAAGTGACATAACGTTTTCATTTGAATTACAAATTTGGTAAAATGGGTATTATCGAAAAACTCTCGGCGAGCACTATACAACTGTGTTCTTCTTGGTAATATTTGGGAACTTTAAAAGTTTGGTCTCTTGGAATATCCACCAGGATCAAACCTTCCCATTCAAAAAAACTTGGACTACCAAAATCTTAGAGCATTAAATTTTTACATGCAGAGTTTCATCAATCATTTTTCAATTCCCCAAAGGAATAAAAACACTTTGTTGTAAATGGGTGATCATTTATAAATTTTACTTGTCACCCTTCTAGGGATCACAACAAGTGATTTACAAAATTTTGTAACATGAAAAATGTTCAAAAAAAAGCAATCAACTAATTTGTAAATAAGCTACCCATTTCTGAGTAAATCAGGATAAAGAGTTTTCCTTCTTATGTGGTTCTTCTACATGAATTGATTCTTGGAGTGTGGGATTCTAAAGAAATATTCCATTAGCTACAATTGTCCTTATGGGATCTCGCACAAGTTTTCTCTAATTCTTTGCAAGGATAGGCATAAAATTTCTTTCTTGCATTGTACGAAGATCTAGGTGTATTTCCAAACACTTATTCACCCAATGCCCACTTACTTTACAATGAGTGCATAAGTTGTGTGACTTCATTTCCTTCTTGCCTTTCTTCTTTTGCTGAAAAGGATGTTGTTCTTCATGTTTCATCCTGTTTCTAATCAACAAAAATTTCATGTAAAGATACATTCTCTTCTAGAATTTGGCCACACAATGGTTATTCAATCCACAAAATGTGCAAGGATATCCATACCATAAATTATGTGTTTCATAGCCATTTTTCTTGTAATCAATGAAAATGTCGGAGTAATAAGTTTTTGTATACCTTTTGTCATGGTATTGAGTGAAAAACCATCAAGGATAAGTTGTCTTCACTCTTCCTTTAAAATACTTGTCTTCCTTGGGAGAGATCTTGGACTCTTCATCACTATCATGATATGGTGATGTGACATCTCCCGATTGCATGATTTCAGTAATAGTCCAGGTTCTTTTCTTGAACAAGATTTTTATTCAAAGGATTTGAAACACTTGCCATATCCCAATCCAACATACTAAGGTCTTTGTTTCACCTCAAGTGGATGAGTGATTCCTTTGCCATTAAGGCCAAGTCTTCTTCCTGTGTACCCCATTTCGGTAAGGATTTTAGTGCCAACTCTGAATGTGTGCTTATTAAATATTCCAATAGAAACATTATCATTAAGATGACATGAATAAGAAAATTTTGAAACACTTTCAACACCTACCTCCACTTGGGTTTCTACATCTTTGATACAAGTATGTCCCTTTTGCAAGGTAGATTCTTCATTCTTCTAAACTTCATCATTTTTCTAGAACCTTCCCAACATCTCATCTTTAGCTCGTAATTCAAGTCGCACTACTTGAAATCTCTCTTGCAAATCTTGAATTTTGTTTTGCATCCCTCGCTTCTCTTCCTCCAATGTTTTCCACAATCTACTCAATTCAACATTTTATGCCTGAATTTTCTAATTGATTTCTTTAGGTTCATGAAGATATGCTTTCTTCTTTGATGCTTTTCCCATGGTGGTATTCTCTAGTCAAGACACATGCACTTCCAAAATAGAATAATATAACACAAATACGATAACCCTTCGAACAATAACTCAAACCATCCACAAATCCAAATGGAGGGGTGTTGGGTACAATGATATCCGCGAGAATAGTTGTGACACCAAAATTCATTGGAATGCAACTAATGCATGAGGGATTTTCTCTTCAATGCCAACCTACTGATATTGAGGCTCTTTTCTTAATCCTTGATCTAGTTAACATTCATACACTCACAATTCTATGGTTAAACTGGATTTGATACCACATGATCTCAAAATTTTCCAAAGGATCTTTGTAACCAAGGATTGTATGTGTAAAAAAAATTGTTAGCAACTGATACATGGATTTTTTTTTTAAACTTTGATACCCAAATGATCATGCACCCATTTACAATTTTGTTAACAAGGCTTATTCATAATAATGTCTTTCACTCTCATTAATTTTAAGAGTTTCTACCCAATCCTTAATAATTTTACTAAGCGAAATGGAAATTACATTAAGGTTTAAGGAAACATTTGAAATCTCAAAACAAGTATAAGAAGCAATGCTACCATTACCATAATTTAAATGGCAGAGTGTAGAGTACCTTAGATTTGAACTGATACTCGATCCAATACATCTTATTTTAAATTCTTGGACTTCATATGTTTATGCATCCATAGATCTATATAAAAGAAATAGATTCTGCACTTATGTTCAACAACATAACATTAATGCTATGGACAAAAATTTTGTGATATATCTTGCAGTAACAACTTCTACAATTCTTTCAGAGCCGTTCCCTCAAAATGAAAAGAGTGACTCACATCAAGTAGTTAACCATCATAAAGTGTACTCATGACTAAATAACCCAATTTAGTGTATGCAGGTATGTACCTTTGCTTCACCTTCACATAGAACAATACATGATTTAGAAAAATATCAACAATTAAAGAGAAATATACCTACTGCACATGGGTCGATTTCTCAACATGGATTTCAATGTTATCCCTGCAAATATGTTGAATAATATTGTTCTAGGTGTGTACGAAATTTTTTCCTCATCATGAACTCATATCCATTGGTCTCGATAAATTGCAAAAGTGCATCAAACATACATATGCATATTTTCTCTCCTTGGCAACTCAACCTCTTCACACAATGATCTCCGCGACAATAGTTGTGTCGCAAAAATTCATTAGAATGCAGCTAATGCATGAGGGATTTTCTCTTCAATCCCAACCTACTAATATTGAGGCTCTTTTCTTAATCCTTGATCTATTTAACATTCATACACTCACAATTATATGGTTAAGCTGTCTTTGATACCACATGATTTGAAAATTTTCCAAAGGATGTTTGTAACTGAGGATTGTATGTGTAAAAACAATTGTTAGAAACTGATACATGGAATTTTTTTTTTAAATAGCTTTGATGCCAAAATGATCCATAAATGGAAGAAAATAAATCATTCACTTATTAATCCATTCCAAGTGATTAATTAATTCCTTGTATTCCCATAATTAAAATGAGATATTGTTAAATATTCCACATATAAAGCATATTCGGCCTGAAATTAAATAATTCAGCACATAAATAGATATGGAAACCAAATTTGATATTGGAGTTCTTCATACTCCCGCTGACTACATCTCTAGCCTCAATCAATAATTGAACCAATTCATTAGTCAATAAAAATCAACATATTACATCCAATTTATTGATAATGATTGTAAATCTAATTGTGTATATTAAGGACAGATATACTGATGTGAACCACCTCAAGTGTACAGAATGAGAAGCTCTGTCCCATACACAATATCTTCAAGAACTAGAAAACCACACAGTATAGAGAAATATCTTACAGTATGGTGTTTCTTCCATTGCCTCATTTTGAATTTCTATGTTTGCTCAAACCATTAATTGCCTCTCAAATGTACAAATGGAGACTATTTATTACATGCTCTGTCTGTCTTTGTTCCAACTTCTCTCCTTGTTCAAAACAAACTTGTTCATGACTATTAAATAGAAGGAATTTACTGGTAGATATCCATTGATAAAGTGCCCAACTTGGATCAAAATCAATCTCAATGTCCAATATAACCTGAAGGATAAGAATCCATACCCAAATCATGAGTAAAATGGAATAAATAGTGGATCAAATCCAAAGATACTTATCCAAAAATATATGCAAATACAAAAATCCAAATCTACAATTGAAATATCCAAATTAAATTAGAACCATTCATCTAATATGTCGTGGAGTGACTAGATTCATTGATCTACAATATATCAATTGATCGATGCCAATATCTCATTGTCGACTTTCCACTACTAACCTGTTTGGTGTCGACTTGTCCTATGCTAACTATCTAAGGCCAACTTTGTGAAGCTGAATTTCCAATGTCGACTTTTCTAAGTAGACTTTTCAAATGTTTCGACCCCAACATCGGAAGTCGGTAGTCAACACAAGGAACACTGCTTCCCCAACTATCCTGTCGACTCCTAACTCCCAACTCCCAACTACGTCTGACCTCAAAGGTCGGCATTCAATGCTATCAATCCAATCAATACGAAAATACACTGCGACTCCCAACTCACAACTACTGATGTCAGAGGTTAGTAGTTGGAACTGTCAAAAAACATACATCAACAAGCATCTCAACTTCCGACCCTTGACTACTCCATGCCAAAAACTTCAAAGTGACATAATGTTTCATCTGAAGTCCAAATTTAACAAAATGGGCATTGTCGAAAAGCTCTTAGCGAGCAATATACAACTGTGTGATTCTTGGAAATATTTGAGGACTTTGAAATTTTGTTCACTTGGGAGACCCACCTAGATCATTTATAGATCTCTCTCTCTTCTAGTGAATCATATACATTTTTTTAGAGATGGTGAAGGTAGTCAAAATTTATAGGAGAAACAATGAAGCATTGTATTTTGGAATCATTACAACTATCACTTCAACATTTAATTAAAAATGGAAAAAATAAGCATTTATAAGAAAAAATCGTATATTTAGAATTTGTGGAATATGTTCTACAAATCTATGGAATTTAATAAAACGTTATTGTGTTTTGCATAGCCAAAAGCATCATTGAAATCAAGCACCTGGGGAGAGTTTTGGAGGAAAGATAATAGCTCCATTTTTTTATATCGTAGCCAATATATTTGTTGGTCCAAACCTACTTCCAAATTAGCGAAACTCATCATGCCCAACTTAATTTGAAATTTAAAATAACACATATGCGTTCTAAAGTGCATATGTGTTATTTAACACATATGCATTATATTTAATATGTGTTTTATAACGCAGAAAAAATTGATATGAACTATAATGCATATGTTTTATTGATACCTTAAAATGATGCATATTTTCTATAGGATGAGCGCATTAAGTATGAAACGTAAGTTAATAAAATTCCTGTATATAATCCAAGTGATTTTATTGAGGATCATATGTGGCGTTTTGATGTATTTCCCATGGCCCTTATCCCTAACAAGTATTATTCTAGGCCTTCAACCATTCATTCACCCGTAGAGAAATGTGTGGAGGGGTGAAAATAAATACATGGTAAGAAATTACTCATAATTCACCATCCTCTATGCATCCCTTTTTATCCATCTCACCCTCCCTCATCACTCCCTATATAACTTCCTCCCTCTCCATCCCTCTCTCTCCTCCCTTAGTCTCCCTCTCTCTTACACATTCCCTTCATCCCTCCTTCCCACCCATAATCTCTCTCTCTCTCTCTCTCTCTCTCTCTCTCTCTCTCTCTCTCTCTCTCCATCCCTTCATACTCCCTCTCTCTCCCTCATTTAGTCGCTCACTCTTTCACAATCCCTCCCTATCCTTTATCTCTCATCCTCTCTCATTCTCTCTCTCTGTCTCTCTCTCTGCAAATCCATTTCATAGTCCCTCTCTATCCCTCCACTCACTCACTATCTCCCAAAACCCCTTTCTTTCTTCCCCCTCCCCCTTTTTAACTGCCTCTCTTACTCTTTTTCTCACCCTCCCTCCTTTTCCACTTGTCTCCTTACCTCCCTATCACTACCTATGTCCATCTCTCTGTGTTGATGTATATGTAACTTCAGAATGTATTCTTCTATGTATATTATGTATTTGAGTCATGCCCCGATGTTCCGATCGGGAGGATTAATAATGTAAACAAGTCTTGTCAAGTCATTATGTAAGTCCCCACAGTTTTGGGGCACTTGAGTTATTATACACTAATTAAGGTGTAGGCTCGGGTAAGTAATTGTTAGTTGGGCCGACATGATTAAGTGCATTTCAAGTGAACGAAAGAATATAAATAGAGAGTGAGAGTCTCTCTATTTATCACTTGTACATCACTCACTCACTCAAGTGTGGCGCATTAGTGAGGAAGGAAATACTGGGGCTAGACAGAAGAAGAAGACTACTGCTGTTGGGAGTGCATCTTACTGTTTTGGGGTCTTACATCTTGTGGTGATTCTATCTTTGAGGAAGTTGCGGGGTTTTCTCCATGTATGGTTTCCCCGATCAAAACTCTTTATGTCTCTTGTCTCTTGTGATGTGCTTATGTTTTGTTGATGTGCTTGTTATTCTCTCAGTGAAAAGATCCTAACATAATGCTAGCTTAAATGTTGAAAAACTAACATGGTATCAGAGCTAACCTGAGAAGAAGACACTATGCTGCTGCGGGAACTAGGGCTTCCTAGTTTGTGGATCTTCCTCCATAGATTTTCAGCAAAAGTAAGGTGGAATTAATCTCCTCCCTAGGGCACATCTTTCTGTCGAAACAAAATTCAATTCTAAGGTTTTTCAGTTTTGGACCTGTCACTAGGGTCGGAAATTAGGGATTTTTACAGAAGAGGAATTTTTCAATGAGCCCAGGCCTGGATTGATCCCCTCCCCAAAATCGAATTTAGGAACAAATTTGAAGGCATTTGGGTGGACAAAACTCCAGAAAAGCAAAACCCTAGTTGCTCTTGAACCAGCTCTGCAGGATTTCAGCTCAAGTCTCAGATCCGACATCTTGAACCTGGTAAGATCTAAAATCTTTTGTATTTCCATTTGAGGTTCTTATTTAAAGATGTCTCATCATACCAAGCTTGATGAAAATCTGGAGGGAGCTGATAACTTCCGAGATTGGAAGTATAGGATCTCCCTGGTCCTGGAAGAGAATGAATTAGACTCCTACATTCATGAGAAGGTTCCAGTTCCAGAGGGAGATGAGGCAAAGGCCTTACATAAGAATAATATGGCTATGGAAAAGAGGATCATTGCTGATTCTATCAAGGATCATCTTATCCCACAGGTGTCCTCTCTCAAGACACCTAAAGCTATGTTTGATGCCCTAACCAAATTGTTTGAAGGAAAGAACATCAATCGGAAGATGACCCTGAGGAATCAGCTAAAGAATGTGAAGATTCAGAATGCAGAAACTATCTAGTCATACTTCACAAGGGTTTCTCAGATCAAGGAACAATTAGAAGCTGTTGATGAAGAAGTGGAAAATGTAGAGATTGTGATGACTACATTGAATGGCCTCCCTAGGACATGGGATGCTTTCATCCAAGGAATTTGTGCAAGAAAGAAGTTGGTCAAATTCAGAAGACTATGGGAAGAGTGCTCTCAAGAAAAAGCTCGAATAGCAGCTTGAGAAGAAAATATGGGTAGTGAAGACCACACTCACAGTGCACTCCAAGACTCACTCCAAGTCATCAAGAAAGAGGATTCATCACTTCAAAGGTAAGCACCCTCACAAAGATAATACTGGAAGAGATGTATCTAGGATCATATGCTTTACTTGTGATGAAGCAGGACACTATGCAAGGAATTTTCCTAACAAAAAGAAGATAGTAAAGAAGAGCAGCAAAAGAAGACATCATGCTCATGTTGCAGAGGATGATGAACCATCCAGAAAGAGATCCAGATATGAAAGTGAATATTCTTCAAGCGAGGATGAATATGTTCTGATATCAGCTCTCACAGATAACATTACTCATGGAAGTAATGATTGGCTCATAGACAGTGGGGCTTCCAAACATATGACGGGATTCAAGGAATCTTTTGTAAGACTATCAGAACATGAATCACCTCACAAGGTGAAACTAGGAGATGACTACCAATATCCAATAAAAGGTAGTGGGGAATCTTCATACAAGTTAGACTCTGGTAAGTCTCTAACAATGAAAGAAGTATTGTTTGTGCCAGGACTGAAGAAGAACCTTCTATCCATTTTAGCATTGGATGCAAAAGGAATGTGGGTGGCATTCATAGATGGTCAAGTCATCATGTGGCCAAAAGGAAAGACTATTGATGATGTGGTAGTGATTGGAGAACAAGAAGGAGGCTTGTACAAATTGAAGGGCCATCCAGAACAAGCCTTGATCCATGACACAGTAGAGCCAAATGAGCTTTGGCATAGAATACTTGCACATGTACATTACAGAGCACTACCTATTGCAAGTAAATTTTTCGAAGGTCTTCCAGAAATTCAAGCAAAACATGATGGGGTCTGCAAAGGATGTACGAAAGGAAAGAATACAAAGAAGACATTTCCAAGCAGCGAAAGCAAAGCCAAAAGAATTCTAGAAGTCATCCACTCCGATGTATGCAGTCCTATGTCATCAAACTCACTTAGCGAGTATGCATACTATGTTTCTTTTATTGATGATTTTTCTAGAAAGACATGGATTTACTTTATGAAGAACAAAGATGAAGTATTTAGCAAGTTCAAGGAATTCAAAGCCTTGATCGAAAATCATACTGAAAAGAATATCAAGACCATTCGTTCAGATAATGGTGGAGAATTCACTTCAAATGAATTAAAGGAGCTATGCAAAGAATCAGGTATTAAGAGGGATTTTTCCACTCCTTATAATCAACAACAGAATGGGGTTGCAGAATGGAAGAAAAGAACTATCATGGAAGCTGCAAGAGCTATGCTTCATGATCAAGATCTACCTATGCATCTTTGGCCTGAAGCTGCCAAAACAACGGTGTATGTACAGAACCGTACTCCACATAGAGTACTCGAAAACAAGACTCCTGAAGAAGTTTTCTCCAGCAAGAAACCAGAAGTCAGCCATCTCAGAATATTTGGTCGTCCCATGTACATACATATTCCAAAAGAGAAGAGAACAAAATTAGATCCTTCAGGAAAGAAGGGCATATTTGTGGGATACTCGGAAAGCTTGAAGGCTTACAGAATCTACTTTCCAGGATACAAGAAGATTGACATCAGCAGGGATGTGACATTTGATGAAGGCACATCTTACAGCAAATCCAGAAAGAAACCTGTTGAAGAACCTGAAGAAGCAGAAGCAGAAGTTCCCAGGAATCATTATACAATCATGGAAAAAGAAGCTCAAGAAGAAGATCGAGAGTTTGAGGAACCACAAAGACCTGTAGATCCACATCTGGAGAAGAATCCTCATAAGAGGAAACCTGCTTGGGTACGTGAACTTATCCAAGGTGTAGAAAGATATGGGGCTCCATAAGAGAATCACAGAGAAAGAAAAAGAACCAGATCAAATTCCGGGTATGTAGCTTTACTATGTGATTTCATTGATAAATAACCTTCCAGTTATGAAGAAGCGGCAGATTAGAAAGAATGGAAGGATTCTATGATTGAAGAATATCAATCAATCATGAAGAATGATGTTTGGGATGTAGTCCCAAGAACAAAAGGGAAGTCATTTGTCACTTCCAAATGGATCTACAAGATCAAGCATGCTGCGGATGGTAGCATTGAAAAGTATAAGGAAAGATTTGTAGCTCGAGGATTCTCTCAGAAAGAGGGAGTAGACTATGAAGAGACCTTTGCACCTGTGGCCAGATACACTTCCATCAGATCAGTACTTTCTCTGGCTACAGTGATGAAGTGGAAGATACACCAGATGGATGTCAAGACTGTTTTCTTGAATGGTGTAGTAGAAGAGGAAGTGTATGTAGAATAGCCACTCGGTTTTGAGACACATGACAGAGAGTATCATGTATGCAAATTGAAGAAAGACCTGTATGGTTTGAAACAGGCACCTAGGACCTGGTATGGTAGGATTGATAGCTTTCTATCCAGTTTGGGCTTTACCAAGAGTAACGCAGATTCCAACCTTTACTACAATGTTGAAGATGGCAACCCAGTGATTCTCCTACTATATGTAGATGATCTATTTGTGATAGGTACAGATGGGTTGATTGCTGACACAAAGAGAAAGCTTGCTGCTGAGTTCGAGATGAAGGACTTGGGGATGATGCATTACTTTCTAGGTATGGAGGTGTGGCAGAGTACAGATGGAATCTTCCTTGGACAAGGGAAGTATGCAGTAGAGATCCTGAAGAGGTTTGGGATGTTGTACTGCAAAGCTATGGCCACACCTATGGCATCGAACCTGAAGCTATTGAGTGATGCTTCATCAGAGACGGTTGATGCTACGATGTATTGTCAGATGATTAGGTCATTGATGTACCTAACGAACATGAGACCAGACATTTTCTTTGCTGTGAACACCTTGAGCCAGTACCTGACAGATCCGAGAAGTGTTCACTTGATGGCTGCAAAGCATATTCTAAGATACTTGAAGGGTACAATTGATTATGGGCTCAAGTACGATGCAAATCAGAAGATTAACCTGGAGGGTTATGTTGATTCAGATTGGGCAGGAAGTGCCATCGATAGGAAGAGTACTTTAGGATGTTTCTTCAGTATGGGATCAGGTGTGATCTCTTGGTTTAGCAGGAAGCAATCCTGTGTGGCACTGAGTACAACTGAAGCAGAGTATGTCACAGCTTGTTCATCTAGTTGTGAGGCAGTATGGCTGCGGAAGCTACTGTCTGATATATTTGATCTCCAGTTGGATGCTACTTGTATACATTATGACAACCGGAGTTGCGTGAAGTTTTCAGAGAATCCAGTGTTCCATGAAAAGTTGAAGCATATCGAGATCAAGTATCACTATATCAGGGATATGGTGCAGAGAGGAGCAGTGAAGCTCCAGTATGTTGCGACGGAGGAACAGATAGCTGATGTATTGATGAAGCCATTAGCTAGGCTGAAGTTTAAGTACTTCAGAGAGAGACTTGGTGTTATCCAGATTGAGGTTCGTTCCAAGATAAAGTGATGAGATCCATAGCCATTCTGACATGGTGAGAGGATTGGTTTCTTCCATGGTCAGATGTAAGGGCTGAGCCATTCTGTCATGGTGAGAGGATTTGGTTCCTTCCATGTCAGATATGAGTGCTAACTTCCATTCTGGGAATGGAGGCACCTGGTCAGTTACTAGGAACACTCAGTCTGGGATTGAGAGAGCCATTCTGACGAGCAGGTCAGATGTAAGGGTTGAGCCATTCTGTTCATGGCTAAAGGATTAAGTTCCTCCCATGTCAGATGTGAGTGCTGGCCATTCTGTCGAGTAGGACAGATGTAAGGGCTACTACCACTCTTCGGGAGAGTGGAGGCACCTGGTCAGTTACTAGGTAGCTCAGTCTGGGACTGGGGGCCATTCTGACGAGGGTGTAGGATTCAGTTCCTACCAGGTCAGATGTAAGTGCAAAAATATTCTATCATTGTGAGCAGGATGCGATTCCAACCTGGGTGAAAGTGTGGAAACATTTCATCATTGTGAGTAGGATGTGTTCCCACCTGGATAGAATTCTTCCATCATTGTGAGCCGGATGCGATTCTAGCCTGGGTGAAAGAGTGGAAACCTTTCATCATTGTGAGCAGGATGTGTTCCCGCCTGGATGGAATTGTGCCTTTCTGACGAGTAGGTTAGATATAAGTGCAGATCCATTTCACAGGTGGTAGTTGATGTGCCTATCATGCTGGTGAATGTGAGTGCTGGGCCTTTCTGATGAGCAGGTCAGATGTAAGTGCTGGGCGAAGACCTACCTGGTGACTAGGCCTACAACCAGCATGAAAAAGGGATGGCTCTGTAGAACTGCCTATGACGAGATAGTACACACATGATGATGACCAAAGATGATCCAGATCGAGCTATGATCCAAATCTAATTATGATGACTTTGAGAGATCCAGATGGAGTGATGATCCAGATCCAGCAGTGATGATCCAGATCCAGTCCAGTGATGATGATCCAGATCGAGTGATGATCCAGATCCAGTGATGATGATCCAGATCGAGAGATGATCCAGATCCGATAATGAATATGACTTGAAGACGAAGATTACTTGAAGACAAAGATGATCCAGTTGATACAGAGAAGAAGACCAGCGCTGAAAATTGTGTCGAAAGAATACCTTCCTAGTTAAGAGGGAGTGTTGATGTATATGTAACTTCAGAATGTATTCTTCTATGTATATTATGTATTTGAGTCATGCCCCGATGTTTCGATCGGGAGGATTAATAATTTAAACAAGTCTTGTCAAGTCATTATGTAAGTCCCCACAGTTTTGGGGCACTTGAGTTATTATACACTAATTAAGGTGTAGGCTCGGGTAAGTAATTGTTAGTTGGGACGACATGATTAAGTGCATTTCAAGTGAACGGAAGAATATAAATAGAGAGTGAGAGTCTCTCTATTTATCACTTGTACATCACTCACTCACTCAAGTGTGGCGCATTAGTGAGGAAGGAAATACTGGGGCTAGACAGAAGAAGAAGACTACTGCTGTTGGGAGTGCATCTTATTGTTTTTGGGTCTTACATCTTGTGGTGATTCTATCTTTGAGGAAGTTGCGGGGTTTTCTCCATTTATGGTTTCCCCAATAAAAAATCTTTGTGTCTCTTGTCTCTTGTGATGTGCTTATGTTTTGTTGATGTGCTTGTTATTCTCTCAGTGAAAATATCCTAACATAATGCTAGCTTAAATGTTGAAAAACTAACACTCTGACCCCTCCCTCTCTCTTTCTATCTCTCTCTCCTTCCCTCCCTAAATATATCTCTACCTCACTTTTTTCCACCCCTTCCACATTCCCTCTCTCTCTCCCTCCACCTCATTAACTCTCCCATGATCCCTCTTTCTGCCTCTCTCTTCTTCCTTTCCTATCTCTATATGTATCCAACTCTCTCTCTCTCTCTCTCTCTCTCTCTCTCTCTCTCACTCACACACACACACACACACCCTTTACCTCCCTATATCCCCCTCTCTCTCGGCCTCGCCCTCAATATCTCTCTCTCCACATTTACCTCTTTATCTCCCCCTCACCCCATAGATATATTCCTTTATCTATCTCTCCCCCTCCCTCTTCATCCATCTATTTCAATATATATATCTCTCTCTCTCACTAATCTAGGTGGATCATATCAAATTCGATCAAAGTTAAATTCTTTGAACAACAAAATAAATCTTACAGGATGAAAGAGTTCGTCAACAGCTTTCCAATGACGTTTGTTTCATGTGAAACAACCTCCAAATAAAGAAGTTGTCAGCATTTGAAGTTTCGACAAGCACGGTTAAAATGGTAAAATTTTTTAACATATGCTTTGGGAAAAGATTGGTTAGAGTGTATGGGATTTGAACCCTAAAAATCCAATTCCTTGTAATTTTCACAATATCCCACTAGCCAAATCATCCACACGTGTTCCTTGTTAGGGATATGGCATAGATATTATTTAAGGTTGTATGGTTTTGGTCAAAGAAAAAGGAGTGAGGGGGGTAGAGGGATTATCCCTCGAACCCATGTCAACACCGAGTCCCCCATTGTGACGTGTATTATACCATATAGTAAACGGTGGATCCAAACCTTATACAATCCAAACGCACCAACCTTATAGCACCATATGCCACCATGTATTATATGCCAACAAGCCATATCATAACAAATGCGCAGAACCTCATAACCATCATGTAATGTGGTTATTATATATTTGTTCCATAGCTTATAAAACACACAAGGGAAGGAGACGCCCATGGGTTTGACCCCTAGAACTCTGCCTTCACAACAACATGTCTTTATTACTAGGCCAAAGAACATTCATTGGTTAGGCCACGACAGATTATGGTTAAAAATTTGTAGTAGAGGTGCGAGGTTCCAAAAGAGCACATGGCCCATGGCCCATGACCCCAAAACTATATTTTAAATCTTTAAAAAGCCATGAAATAACCAACAACATGGGTACAGATTCGGAGTTAAGGATTTGAAGTTCAACAAAACATGGGCATAAATCCCAAGACAAAGCGTGGGAACAGATCCTGAGGTGAAGCGTATAGACATTAATGTGCACAATTCCCTAGGCAATAAAGTATAGCCAATACAAGAAGTGAAGAGGGTGTTCATGTTTTGCGTGCCAGAGGAGGTCTTAGGAAAATATATTAGAGTTTATACTCGTTTTTCTCAGAATTTCGGAAATAATTGATGTTAGATTTTTAACATTAAGCTAGCATTATATTAGGATATTTATTTGAGAGAATAACAAGCACAACAATCAAACACGAGAGACAATGAACACAGTTTTTTTTCCTCGGGGAAACCATAAATGGAGAAAACCCTGCAACTTCCTCAGAGATAGAATCAGCACCAAAAGTAAAACCCCAAAACAA